>PVLD010007592.1:6771-90348 GCA_004027595.1 Dinomys branickii
CCAGAAAAGCCATAAACAATACAGAAAATACAAAGTTATACAGAATATAGTAGGGAATTAGCACTGGATGTTGTATTACATAGTTATCTTCACATTAGTTAACACAAAAACATTAAAGGAAATACCAAATTATAGAGAAGATAGTAGGGAATTTGCACTGGATGCTGTATAATATAAAGTTATCTTCACTTCTGTTAATGCAAAAACGATTGAGGAAATACAGAATTATAGAGAACACAGAAGGGAATTGGCTCTGGATGCTGTTCTACATAATGTTACCTTCACCTTTGTTACTCAGTTACACAGATGATGGCCCATTTGATCATTCAATTTTTCTCCTCCCTCATCTCCGTTGCCCTACCACTCAATCAGTCATCTTCCCTGTGATAATAACTGTACTCCTGGGTTTATCTATATTCTTGGACTCTCGCCTTGGGACGAGATACAGCTGCCTCAGACTATACTGTAACATACATGGGTGTATACAAGCTGCCATGGTTGGAGGTGGGAAAGCACATATGCTCGCAGCGGACTGCCCGGCTCCACCCTGTCGTCCTGCTATGGGTGGCATCCCCAGCCCTTTTGAGACAAGGCCTCTCGAACTCACCCTGTCTGGGCTCACATTTACATCCCTCCTGTCTCAGCTTTCCAGAATGCTGGATTATAGGTTCACGAAATGTCTGGCTGGGATCTTATTTATTACTAAGCTTATCAAGTAAAAATTAGCTGGCATAGTAGTGTATGCTTATAATCCTAGCACTCTGGGAAGTTGAGGCCGGAGGCTGAGCCAGCCTGGGCAACCAAGAGACATCCTGTCTCAAATACAAGGGGTAGTGGTGGTAGTTGATCCTCAAAGTTATCACCCAAGTGCTAAACAAATTTTTGATATTCTCTCAGAAACTGAAAAGAAAGACAAATCCTGCTCCATTTTTAAGCAGATTGACGATTAAGGAAAGCAGCTGGCCCTTTATTATAAATTCATAAATCATCTAAGTCCTTTTTTTTGTCTTTTTGAGACAGGGTCTCACTATGCAGTTCAGACTGGCCTTGAGCTCACTTTGTAGCCCAGGCTGGTCTCCAACTCACAATGATCCTCCTGCCTCAGCATCCCAAGTGCTGGGATTACAGTTATGCGCCACCACACCTAGCCATCTAACTCCTTTTGAGCATGGAAAACATTTGAAGCTGAACTTCTAACTACTACATTTTTCTTAGATAATATATGTACTAGAACCAAAAGCTAAGTTACAGTGTTCTTTATTAAAACTCCAATGGACAAGATTTATGTCACGTTCACTTTGTACCTACCAAACAATGTACAGAATTCTTTAGAGACAGTGAAAAATTAAATGGTAAAGATTGTTAAGCCATGAGAGAAGAAGATGTACTAACAAAGGCTACAGACATTTGCCTCAAATCCCACGAATCATGACTTTCTCTTAGCAATGTATTGTGTAGACTTAATACTTACCAACATGAATGGGGGCTGGAAATAATCCATATTCATGTTCTCCTGGAGTGTACTCTAGCTTTTCTTTCTTTAACTGGATCAATCGGCTCTTTGGACTGTGATCAGAAAAGAACGAGAAATAGAAGCAATGAAATTTCTTTTGTGGTCCAACATAAACAACAGATGCCTAGTGTGTAATTTAACAGTGGGTTAGATTACCTTATTTTTCTGAGACACAGTCCAGCTAGGGTAGTCCAGTCTGGCCTTGAGCTCCCTACGCAAAGCTCATGATTTTATTGCCGTATCTACACCAGTACAAGAATTATAGATAGGCATCACTATTTTCAGTTACAGTGGGTGGTATCTTTTTTTTTTAATAGTAGTAAAGTTTTTTTTTTTTTTTTTTTTTTGCGGTACTGGGGATCGAACTCAGGACCCTGCGCTTGCTAGGCAAGCGCTTATTCCACTGAGCTATATCCCCAGCCCCTTTAGTAGTAAAGTTTTATTAAAGAAAAGAAACAAGCTCTGCAGAGAGTTTAGGCCAAGTAAAAGTGGGAAAAGAAGTACAAGTGGGAAAAGAAGTACACCCTGCAGCATGAGGGCAGGCCCCTATGCAAGAAAGAACACAGTGGCCAATAGATGACATCTTAAATGCACTGTTTGGGACAAGGTATCAAGTACTTTTACAAATAGGCAGTCTTGGAAATCCTTTTAGAAAAGAGGATCCTGGCTTGTGGTGGTACATGCCTGTAAGCCTAGTGCTCAGGAGGCTGAGGCGGGAAGACTGTTGTGAGTTTAAGGCCAACCTGGGCTATAATAGTGAGTTCAAGGCCTGCCTGAACTATAGTGAGACCCTGTCTCAAAAAAAAGAGGATCCTTCTAGAATGAATGGCCATCATCAAGAAATCAAATAATAACAAATGCTGGCAAGGAAGAAATGCACTGGTGTGGCTGAGGCAGGAGAAAGGGAACAATTCTATATTTTTACTAGAAATGTAAACAACTAGAACTACTATGGAAATCAGCATTAAGATTCCCCAAAACACTAAAACTAAAAATTCCAGTTGGTCACGGTGGTGCACGCCTGTAATCCCAGCACTTAGGAAGCAGAGGCAGGAGTATCATTGCGAGTTCAAGGCCAGTCTGGCTATAAAGTGTGTTCAAGACCTGCCTGAAATGCATAATAAGACTCTGTCTAAAAAAAAAAAAAAATTCCAATTCCCTTTTAGGTAGCTTACCAAAAGAGTTATAGACATCACATTGTAGTGAGGCATGCAAACCTATGTTTATAGCAGTTCCTATATATTTAGCAATTCCTAATAGCTAAATCTTAGAAGCAGTCTCCATGTCCATTGACAGATGAATAGATAAAGAAAATGTGGTATTAACAAACAATGGAGTATTACTCTGCTATTAAGAAAGACAAAACGGAGTCATTTGTAGGAAAATGGATGTACCACAAGACCATACTATAAGCCAGCTGTAGTGGTGCACACCAGAACTTGGGAAGCATAGGATCACCATGGGTTCGACGCCAGCCTATGCTAGATAGTGAATTCAAGGCCAGCTTTAACTGCATAGTGAGATCCTGTCTCAAAAAATCCACCAAAAACCAACCTCCCATAAGATACCAAAGTTAAAGTGCAACATAAAAGATAATACGAAATAAGGAAATACGTATTTGCAAATGGAAAGGAAATCAAAAGATGGAGGGAGGAGAAAAAGATAGGGGGAGAGAAGACGGGGATGGGATGTAAAATGAATTAAGATGTATTAATATACACATGCCAACTCCCCATAATGAATGTAATTATTATGTACTGCAAACAAGTATGAATAAAAATAAAAAAAACCCAGTTGAACAGTTATGAAGAAGAAACCCAAATTTAAGATATAATTATACTGATTACATTTCATTAACTTATGCTAGTTTACAAAGTATGTTATGTATACATTTATTGTTCAGATAGGTCTCATCATGTAGCTATGTATTCAAAACTGGCCTAAAACTCTATGTAGACCATGCTGGCCTCAAATTTGCAATGATTCTCTCATTTCAGCCTCCTAAGTGCTAAGATTACAGGCATGATTACAGTGGGAGCCTGAGGCAGGAAGATACAAATTCAAACTCGGGCAATTTAGTAAGGCCCTGTCTCAAAGGGAAAACAAAATAAATCAAAGAAAGTCTGGAAAGGTTTGTTTGTTTGTTTGTTTGTTTGTTTCTTTCTTTCTTTATTTATTTATTGCGGTACTGGGGATCGAACTCAGGACCCTGCGCTTGCTAGGCAGGCACTTATTCCACTGAGCTATATCCCCAGCCCCAATCAAAGAAAGTCTGGAGATGCAACTCAGTGCCAAGGCCATGGGTTCAATCCCCAGTAACACATACATTACTGTCAGTCACGACAGATCTGAGAAGTGGAGGAAAACCAGCCAAGAGCTGGTATAAGAACAAAGCTGGCTGGCATGGTTGTGCATGCCTGTAATCCCAGGACTCAAGAGGCTGAGGCGGAAGGATCACTGTGAGTTTCAGGTCAGCCTGGGCTGTGCAGCGATTTGAAAACCAGCCTGAACTACATAGCAAGACCCCCTCAAAACACCAAAAAAACAAAAAGAACCAAGTTGGAGAATTATAGGGAATGAAAAAAGGCTGTATGACTGAAGATGTTCCAAAGAAGTCAAAAACTTGGTTATGTGAAGTTTTCATTTATTGGTACATTTTCAATACACAATCAATACACTGGTATTAGAAAGTGAAGATTTTAAAGCAGCGGATGGAGTTGGCAAAAACATTCATAAACAGAAAGGAAAGATAGTAGATTGATGTACTTATATCTAAAGACAATTTCCTAATTAAACACTTAACAGTTTACCCCAGGTGTTGCTTGGATAGCACCTTTGTTTATCTACTGACTATCTATCCTGAGTGATGCTTGGGCAGGTGTCATTTCAACCTGGTGACTGCATGAGATACACTTCAATGTCTGTCTGTGTTTATTTAATTTAATTTAAATTTTATTTTCTTATACCAAAGAATCAAACTCAGGACCCTCATGCTTGCACGCAGGTGCTATGCCACTGAGCTACAGTGCATACTTTTTATTTTGTTGTCTTTTTTATTTTGGTACCAGGAATCAAACTCAGGACCCTGCACTTGCCAAGCAGGTGCTTGTGCTGCTGAGTTATACCCTTGGCCCCTATACTATTTATTTTGAACATTGTGTTTGCCTTTGATGTTTGTTTCTAGTGAAATCTAGTAATAAATTCCGGTTATTTTCTTTTATTAATTTCTGATTATTTTATTTGTGAAAATTAACCTATAATTATGTACTACAATCTATAAAAACTCGTAAGTACATTAGATGTAGTTTTTTTTTTTTTGAGGCAAGGTTTCTCTACACAGTTCAGGCTGGTCTTGAACTCACTTTGTAGCCCAGGCTAGCCTTGAACTTGGGGTGATCCTCCTGCCTCAGCCTCCCAAATCCTGGGATTATAGGCGTGTGCAACCACGCTTGACTATATGCAATTTTTATACTTCTCCAAAACTCAGTGATACTCTTTTTTTTTTTTTTGTGGTGTTCTGAGACAGGGTCTCACTTTGTAGTGCAGGCTGGACCCACTAAGTAGCCCAGGATGGCCTTGAACTCACAGAGATCCTCCTGCCTCAGCCTCCTGAGTGCTGGGACTATAGGCATGTGCCACTGTACCCAAGCTAGTGATACTGTTTGACAATACAAAACGGACAAAGCTGTGACACAGACTCCATAAGAAGAAAGTACCAAATGATCTCCAAAAAAAAAAAAAAAACTGTAAAAGGGACAAATGTTAGAATATTATGAGAAAAAAAGTCTGTTATGAAATAGACAAAAAAGATGCCCCCTTATTGTCAACTACTCATAGTACAAAAATGATAGAATTTGAAAGAAGAAAAGGCTGGGTGTGGTGGCGCATGCCTATAATCCCAGCACTTGGCAGGCTGAGGAAGGAAGACTGCAGTGAGTTCAAGGTCAGCCTGGGGTACACAGTGAGTTCAAGGACACTCTGCACTACAAAGTGAGAGCCTGTCTCAAAAAAAAAAAAAAAAAAAAAAAACAAATAAATAGAAAAGAAACCAATGATTATAATAATTCTATGGGAGGTGTTGACAGAGGTCACCAACACCTGACAAGCTATCTTATTCAGAAAGGAAAAAGAATCATTATATAATATTAATGCACCTTTTGGACTAAACAATATGGAACTTAAAGTCTGTCATTTATTCAAAACAAGGGGGCTCAAAAAGTCTTTTACAATTTAGGTCTATTTTTTCTTTTTTTTGGTCTATCCTTGAGACAGGGTCTCGTTATGCAGTTCAGACTGGGCTTAAGCTCACTTTGTAGCCCAGGCTGGTCTCCAACTCACAATGGATCCTCCTGCCTCAGCCTCCCAAGTGCTGGGATTACAGGCGTGCGCCACCACACCTGGCTAGATCAGGTCTAAGAGATCAAATAATTGAAAAATATGGAATAGAGAAATGCTCACCAGGGTGTCTATCATCCTTGTCCTCAGAACCATCATATTTAGTAATGGACAGTTTAGTAAACGTGGAAATTGTACTAAAATTATGCTGTTTTTAGCAAATTAGACATTTTACTAAAAATTATACCAGCCACAGAAGAAAAGGGAAGACAATCACAGCTTGGTGTGATGGTGCACACCTGTAATTCCCACACTGGGGAGGCTGAGGCAGGAGGATCGTTTCAAGACCAGCCTGGGCTACAAGATGAGCTCAAGGCCAGCCTGAACTGCATAGCAAGACCCTGTCTCAAAAAGACAAAAGCAAAAAACAAAACAAAACAAAAAACCAAGCCAGGCATGGTGGTCCATGCTTGCAATTTCAGCGGTTGGGAGGCTGAGGCAGAAAGATCACTGCAAGTATGAGGCAAGCCTGGGCTACACAGTGAGTTCAAGGCCAGCCTGAACTACATAGTGAGACCTGTCTCAAAAAAAAAAAAAAAAAAAAAAACTATACACAGAAAAATTACTGAATAAATTTCATAAAACTGTTTATATTTCCTGCTGTAGTATAAAAATTAACAAAAAAAATACAATTTTTGGTCATCCTGTATTTAAATAACTTAACTGTTAGGTGGTTAAAAATTTCAAGTTATATCACGTTACAGGTACAAATTTCCTACAACGAATGTTATCATGTATATCTAAAATATACCAAAAAAAGTTAATTTAAAAATACAAAACAATAATTGAGAACAAAAAGATACTTTTTCTTTTTAAAGACAATGAATTCACTATATAGCTCAAACTAGCCTTGAATGCCCATTGATCCTCCTGCCTCAGCCTCCTGAGTGCTGGGATTACAGGCGTGCGCCACCATACTCAGGTACAAAACTACTGTTCCTTGATTCTGATGTGCTGATGTAAAAGATAAAGTGACGCCATTACAGTATAGTATAGTTATGTGAGACACTGATTTTTCTATCACTATTGAAAATCACTACTTTTCCCCCCTGGTGGTGGAAGTTGAATCCTAATTCTTGCATAAGATAGGCAAGTAAAACTCTCACCCCTGAATACATCTCCAGTCCCTCATTTTTCAAAACAGCTTGGACTGTGTGATCTCTGTGGAGTGGCAGATTAAGGAAAAGGTCTGTTTGGCTATTTGTATTTGTTACGTTTTCCTAGAGATTCTGAACACTTACTCATTTGTGTGTCACTATTAGTTCAGGTCACTCAGGAGAAAAAGTCTTTATGTTTATTAGAACAAGGAGACAGGTATAACTGACAGTAAGCCACACAGGACATTTCTGTAATTATGTTTTCCTTTACATATTAAGTTATAAAAATGAGACTACTGATTTTATATACAAGCTGAACTTTTTCTCTTCCTCCCTCATCACTTTACCTTCCTTCCTTTGCTCTTCTATTTTTTATTTGGCATTTTTGAGGCAGAGCTGCGTTTTGTAGTTCCGGCTAGTCTTGAACTCAGTATGTAACCCAGGCTGGCCTCAAGCTCATAGAGATCTTCTTGCTTTAGCCTCCCAAGTGCTGAGATTATAGGTATGCACACCATGCCTGGATTTGGCTAGCCATTATAATTACCAATATGGCAATATGTGGTTCTACTGTTTCTGGTACTGAGGATTGAACCCAGAGCCTCTGCACTGAGCTATATCCCGAGCCTTTTTATTATATATTTTTATTTATTTGAGACAGGATCTTGCTACAGAAATAACCCAGGTTGGCCTCAAATGCACCAGTGATCCTCTGGCCTCAACCTCCTGAATGCTAGAATCACATGAATGCATCACTGTGGCCTTTGAACCTTTCTATATTTTGAGATAAGGTCTTACCACATTGCCTAGGCTGGGGTCCAACTTGTGATCCCCTGCCTCTACCTTTTTGTGGGTTGGCTTTACAGGCACGTGCCACTATCCCTGGCTTATCTGTTTTGTTTCCAGTAGAGAAACACAAAGTCTCACTATGTAGTTCAAGCTAGCCTAGAATTTGTGTAATCCAGGGTAGTTTGGAATTTAAGACCTTCCTGCCTCAGCCTCTCCAATGCTGAGAAAACAAGTATGCACCACCATGCTCAGCTAAATGTTCCATGCAATTAATTTTTTTTGTGTGTGGTACCAGGAATCAAACTCATGACCCTGCACTTGCCAGGCAAGTGCTGTGCTGCTGAGCTATATCTTCATCCCAAATATTGCATTTTAAATGAGTGTGAGTATACAGTAAAGATCCTCCCCTCGCTGTTTCTCTCCTTTCCTTTCCTATTTCTTGTTTATGGTGCAACAATGAGGCCTGAACCCAGCGTCTTGGGCATGCTGGGAAAGTGCTCTACCAATGAGCTATATCCTTACTCCCTTACTAAAATTTTTTTAAGTCAGGGTCTCAAGAAGTTGATTAGGCTGGCCTTAAACTTGTGATCCTCTTGCCTTAGTCTTCCAAGTGGCTGGAATTCCAGCTGTGCACCTCAATGCCTGGTTTTCTTTCTAAATTTTTAAAATAACCTTCATGTTAATAGGCTATACTTGTACAGCCTTGCACAAAATACTACTTAAAATAGTCTACTATTTCTATTGATCTCAATTTTTTTTTTTAGAAAAAAATCCTAAAGCCAGGCGTGGTGGCGCATGCTTGTAATCCCAGCACTTGGGAGGCTAAGGCAGGAGGATTGTTGTGAGTTCGAGATCAGCTTCAGCTACAAAGTGAGCTCAAGGCCAGGCTGAACTGCATAGCGAGACCCTGTCTCAAAAAGACAAAAGAAAGAAAAAAAAAAAAAAGAAAAAAATCCTAGAAAAACTGTACATACAAATTATAATCCTATAATTAGGGAACCTTAATGACAATGAGCATAAAAGCAAGAAAAGATACATATTCACTGTCCTACTTAATTATTCAGAATAACATAAATACACATACTTATTTACTTATATTTTTGGTTTCTGGAGACAGGGTCTTACTCTGTCATGCAGGCAGGCCCTGAACTCACTATATAGCTCAGTGTGGTTTTAAATTTGTATAATCCTGGAGCCTCAGCTTTCCAAGTGCTGGGATTACAGATGTACATCACCACATTCGGCTTCTTACACACATTTGTAATACAAAGCACTTTTTATGACCATGTATAGTTAATTATGTTAGATTAAGATATATAATTGGAGAAACCGAATTTATAATCATGAAGAATCACATTTAGTTATATACAAGATTGCTGTTACAGAAAAAAAAGCTTACTTTGTAAGTAGGTCTACCAAGACTTTCTAGTAAATCAGCCTTCCATCTGCTCTCGCTTATCAAATCCCTTAACACAGAATATATAATGTCATTCTCTAAACTGATCAGGAACGATGACAAATCAGGGAATTTTAAACATTTCCCAACAGCTATAAATCCTCCAAATGAAAACTGGAGGAAGTTAGGAAGTTTTCAGTTTCCTTTCCGAAATTTCTCCTCCCTCCCTTCCTCTTTTTTCATGAGCCACCATAGCTTTTCTTTCTTTTTTTCTTTTTGAGGCAGAGTCTCACTGTGTAGCCCAGGCTGGCCTTCAGCTCATGGTGATCCTCCTGTCTCAGCTTCCACAGTGCTGGGGTTACAGGCTTGTGCCACCACAGAGGGCTAGCTTTTGGTTCTCACAGTAGGTAAGTGCTCAAAGGCCACAAAATATTTTTATATCTAAAAGTATATTTTAACAGCTGGATGTGGTCATAGCTCATGTCTCTAATCCCAGGACTCTGGGAGGTTGAGGCAGAAGGACTGCAGGTTTGACCCCAGCCTGGGCAATTTACCAAGACCCTGTCTCAAAATAAAAATGGAATGTGGATGCTGCATAATGTGACAGTCTGGGTTCAATCCTCAGTACCATGGAAGAGGAGTTACATTTTAATCTTTTAAAAGGGCTTCCTAACAAAAACATCCTTAAACCTTAGAAACATGTTACTCTAGCATTAGCAACAAACTAAAAATAGGTATCTGTATGTTAATTGATATCAATTATAGAAATGTCACTGGTCAGCAGGGCAATATGGATCATTCTTGTAATTCCAGCTTCTCTTAAGGCTGAGGGAGAATCATGAGTTTAACCAAAAAACCTACAACAAGCAAATCAAAATAGGAAAGTTGAAAAGTCAGTTGAAGGGAGGGTAGAATGGAGGGAAAAGTCAAGTTCTATCATATACATGTACAAATTTTCTATAATGAATATCACATCACTCTCATTATGTGTATCTAAAATGTACCAATAAAAAAAGGTAAAAATGGGGCTGGGGATACAGCTCAGTGGAGTGTCTGCCTGGCAAGTGCATGGTCCTGAGTTCGATCTCTGGAACTGCCAAAAAAAGGTAAAAATCAATTATATCCTATACACCAGCAAAAAAATCTAAAAATTAAACATCTCCAATTTTATTTATACTAGTATCATGAGAAAAAAAATTTCTGCTGGGTATGGTGGTGCATGCCTGTAATCCCAATACTCAGACTGCCATAAATTCTAGGCTAGCATGGGCTACATAGCAAGACCTCTCAAAATGAACAAACAAACACCAAAACCAAAACAAAACAACAAAATATAATAAATAAAATTAAAAAAATAAATGTAAGACTTGCATTATAGCTGGGTGTGGTGGTACTTGCCCGTAATCCCAGCACTCAGGAAGCTGGGGCAGGAGGAGTTTTAGGCCAGCCTGGGCTACATAGTGAGTTCAATGTATAGCGTGACCCTGTCTCAAACCTACAAAAAAAACCCAAAAAACAAAAGCAAAAGAAAGAAAGAAAAGACTTGCATACTGAAAACCACAAAAACTGTTCAAAGAATTTTAAAAGATCTCAATGGCAAGTTTTTTTTTTTTTTTTTTTTTTTTTTGGTCTTTTTGAGATAGGGTCTGGATATGATCAACTTGCAATGACCCTCCTGCCTCAGCCTCCCAAATGCTGGGATTACAGGCATGCATCACCATGCCTGGCTTGCTCAAGTAATATTAAGATGGGAGAAAAACTAGTTGCTTTGACAGATTATTTTGTATATAATGTAAACAAAAAGCATGATTTTTTGTTTGTTTTTGTCTTTTTCAGACAGGTCTCACTATGTAGTTCAGACTGGCCTTGAGTTCACTTTGTAGCCCAGGCTGGTCTTCAACTCACAATGATTCTCCTGCCTCAGCCTCCCAAATGCTGAGATTATAGGAATGCGCTACCATGCCCAGCTAGACATCTTACTTTCATGTATCACATGACTAAATGTTAAGACAGTAAAACTTTCTAAATTGACCTATACATCCTGTCAAAATCCCAGCTGGCATTTTGCAAAAATAGATAAGGTGTACCCAAAATTCACATGGAAAAAACAAGGAACCCAGAATATCCAAAACAACCCTAAAAAGGACGAACTGGAAGTATCACACATTCTTCCAAGCGAATATTCCAAAGCTGAATGTTTACTACAAAAATATAGTATTCAATACTGTAGTAATGAGATACGAGATTCTGGGTGACAAAAACTGGGAAGTAGGTGTGGTGTGACCTGTTAATTATAAGATCCCATCATGTGCACAGAACAGTTCCCAAAGCCTTGCACATGGACTTCTTGCAAGAACTCCAGCAGGTTTTCTTCCTTTTTTTTTTTTTTTTTTTTTGGCAGTACCGGGGATTGAACCTGCTAGACCTGACATGTGAAATGTTCCATCACCTACCAAAAGACACAGGTTGGCAAATGAGATTGTTGTATAAGCCTTTGGAGGGACACTACCCAAAGGATAGTGGGAGGAATGGTCTTTTTGTTAGTCTCTCAAAAGGTAATCTATCTTCTTTTCCTTTTCTTTTTGGATTTTTGGAGTGAGGGTCTAGCCATGTAGTTTAGGTTGGCCTTGACCTCACTATGTAGTCCAAGCTGGTCTCGAACTCAGAGCAATCCTCCTAGCTCAGCCTCTTGAGTGCTAGGATTATTAGGTGTGTGCTATCATGATGGGCTCTTTTAACCCCATCCCCTTTTACCATATAAAGGAGGAACTTGTTTGATGAAAAGAAAAATTAGATTTTATTGGTATAAAATCTGACTGAAAAAAAGAAAAATTAGCAAGAGGGATCCAAAGCCAAACAGAAAAAGGAAAGAAAAGAGGACAAGAGAGAACAAAGACAGAAAAGAAACAGAAGGTAAAGAAAAGGACAAAAGCTTACGAGGAGATAGAATTCATTCATTTCTTGTATTGAAGAGTGAACCCAGGGCCTTGTACAAGTGAGGCAAGCACTCTAGTGCTGAGCTACATCTTGCTAAATTATCTGCGTCTTAAACTTACAAACCTCCTGCCTCAGCATCCTGAGTAGCTGGGTCAATATGTATACTACCATACTCAGCTTGTGGTTTTTAACTTACTCGTGACAAATCAGTCTTTCCAGAAAGACAGCTAGGGCACAGAGCATTTTTTTGGAGACAGAATGTCGTCATGTAGTTGAGGCTGGCCTTGAACTCATAATGATACTCTTGCATGAGCCACAATGCTCAGCACAGTGAAATAATTTTGTGGTACTTGAATGGCTGACATGTCATCTACATGTGTCAAAATGTGCTGGCAACACTAAGAATGAACCCTATTGTATATTATGTACTTTGGGTGACAATAATGTGTCAATGTAAGTGCTCTGATTATAACACATGTACCAAAGTGGTATGGTTCATATTGGGGGATGCTGTGCATATGTAGGAAAAGAGGATTATTTGGGAACTACTTGAACATTCTGTTCAATTTTGCTCTAAGAAGTAAAGTTTATCAATTAAAAAAAAATTGCCACTAACAAAAAATAGCCAGCTCACAAAAATACATTGGCATCAGTTTTCAAGAATGTATACCCGAGGCTGAGAGTGTAGGTTATTGTTATAGCATTTGCATAGCCTGTGAAGGTTCTGGGTTCAACCCCCTACACCAAAATACAGTCACATATGCATGTGCACGCGCATGCACACACACACTAGTCTGAATTTTTTGGGGGGAGAGGGGCAATACTTGGGTTTGAACACCAGGCCTTTGCATTGAACTACATTCCACCTATTCATTCATTCATGGTTTTTTGAGAGACAGAGTCTCACTATGTAGTGCACGCTTGTCATTTTTTTTTTCTTTTAAATGTGTAATGCTTCACGAACTTGCACGTCACCCTTGAGCAGGGACCATGCTAATCTCTGTATCTTTTTAATTTTAGTATAAATGCTGCTGAAGTGAGTACTGCATGCTGGTCTCTTTTTTTGTCTTTTTTGAGGGTCTCGTTATGCAGTTCAGGCTGGCCTTGAACTCACTTTGTAGCCCAGGCTGGTCTGGAACTCGCAATGATCCTCCTGCCTCAACCTCCCAAGTGCTTGGGATTACAAGCATGGTTTTATGCTTATCACAATTTTATTTTTTAGACAGCCACTAAATTTCATAAACCTTAAGATTTTTTTTCATTATAGACTGTGAGTTTTCTTCAGCTGTTTTGATGTATTAAACATTTGTGGATCTTAATATGTCCCTTCTTATAGGCTTTTCTTTTTTTTGATCTTTTTGAGACAGGGTCTCACTATGCAGTTCAGGCTGGCCTTGAGCTCACTACGTAGCCCAAGCTAGTTTTGAACTTGCAATGACCCTCCTGCCTCAGCCTCCTGAGTGCTGGGATTACAGGTGTGTGCCATCATGTCTGGCCATATAGGTTATTCTGATTGGAGTAACCTACATGTAGCAGATCACTGAATACTCAAAATCTAACACAACTATATTCTATGGATTTTTGGGTGGTACTAGGATGCAAACCCATGGCCTTTCATATGGGAGGCATGCACTCCACTGACTGAGTTAAAGCTCTAACCCTGAAATACTTAATACCTGACATAATGGCTATCTCGTTGGTGCTTTAAAAGTTCTTAATTAGGGGACAGAGATTTAGTTCAGGGTGCAGGTCCTGCCTGACAAGTGTGAGGTCCCAAGTTTGATTCCCAATACCCCTCCCCAAATCTTCATTAGGGTGTTCACTGAACTTTATTTTTTCAAGGGCATAGGAAGTTGCTAAATTTGGAGGGGTATTTTATTCATTTGGAAAAGTTGGTCAAACACAGCATTTAATCAAAGAAAAATTAAGAATAACACCATTAGTGTCATTTTAGTTACACAGACAGTGCCAATTTTTTTGTGGTAGTGAGGACTGAACCTGCCTATATGGCTAGGAAAATGGTCTCCTAAACAGCTATATCCCTAAAGTCATTTTCAAGACACAGCCTTACTGAGCTGTCCGGGCTGTCCCTGAACTCGTGATCCTTTTGCCTCAGTCTCCTGAATGCTGAATTAAGATTATATACCATCATGTAGTTTCACTTCTTTTTTTAAATAGGCATAAATAGATTGATTCGGCAGAAATTATTTAACATGTTTATTAGAACATATACAGCTGGGTGTGGTTGTACACAGCTGTAATCCCAGCACTCAAGTGGTTGAGGCGGGAACATTACTACTACACAGTACATTCAACACCAGTCTTCACTGCAAAGTGAGACCCTGTCTGAAGAAACCAAAAAAGAACAAACACAATTCACATCTGACTAGCTTTGTTTCCTCTTTCCCCTGACAGCCCCCTCCACTGGACCATTTTCTTATTACTGAGTAGTCAATGTACTCTCAGCACACATTCTCAGCAATACTTTTAAGTCCGTTCTTACAGGGTACAATTGGACTTCAAAAATTTATACAAACAAGTAGGTTATGTTCAATCACCGCAATATTAAACTACTGCACACCAGAATAAAAAGGTTACAGAAAAGTACCATAGCAAGTACTTGTCTTATGAAAGGGGGAAAAAGAAGTTTAAAAAAAATGGATAAAATCAGATCAAGGATTGAAGAGGGAAATGAACACGAGAAAGGAAAAATATTTCTCTATGAAACAAATAGAGAAAACCACCTTGATCAGGTTGTTTTGTGATATTTTGTACATTGCCCATACAGTTCAATATTGTGTTCTTGCCAGGCATGGTGGCACATATCTGTATTTCACCATATGGTAGGCTGAGGCAAGAGGATCACCAAAAGTTCAAGACCAGTTGAGAGTACTTAGTGAGTTCAAGCCCAGCCTGGACTGCATAGTGAGACTGTCTCAAAAACAAAAATTGTGTCCTTAGACATAGATTATCTGGTGTTTGTACTGAATATGTGAAAATCTTTCTAAATGGTAAATTACCTCATTTTTAAAAAGCTAATTCTATAGACAGGTTTACATTTATGTTTTAAAATGTTTTTGTCTTTTTGAGACAGGGTCTTACTATGCAGTTCTGGCTGGCCTGGAGCTCACTTTGTAGCCTAAGCTGGTTGGTCTTCAATACAGTTTGATCCTGCTGCCTCAGCTTCCCCCATGTGCCACCATGACCAGCTTAAATTTACATTTAAAAGGGTAGCTATTTAGCCACCTCAGCACAGAACTGACTCTTACAGACCCTATCTCCTTTCTGTTTCTCCTGCCCAGCTTAATGGTCCAAAATCTATTTAAGTGCAGCTCTAAAACCTTATGACTGGTCAACAGAACTGAAAAGTTCATGTACTCAAAGCCATGTGCAATTATTCACAGCTTCACATCATGGCTTTTCAAGTTCCTTAATGTGTTATCTCAAAAACAGTATCTTTTGCTCTTGCAAAGTTGCTTGAATTTCACATACTCAGAATAAAGATGTTAACTGCTTTTTTTAAGACAAGCCACGTGAACTGAGAGTACAGTAGTAAGAAAATGGCCCAGTGGAGATGGTTGTGGGAGGGGAAAGAGGAAACAAAAGTTGGGTGTGGTGGCTCATGCCTGTAATCCCAGCACTTGGGAGACTGAGGCAGGAGGATCATTGAGACCACCCTAGGCTACAAAGTGAGTGCAAGGCTAGCCTGAATTACATAGTGAGACCCTGTCTCAAAAAGACAAAAAAAAAAAAAACAAAAGAAAAACAAAGAGGAAACAAAGACAGTCAGATGTAAATTGTGTACGTTCTTTTTCACTGTTGTTGAAATAGGGTATCACTATGTAGTTCATGCTGGTCTCAAACCTGTGACAATGTGTGGGATTATAAGTGTGCACCACCACACCCAGCCCATATGTCAGAAATTTATACTGAATTAAAAACTGTAAACTGAAAAAAAGAGCTGAGTATCAGATGTTAAAGATATGGGAGACTGATTAGATGGTGGGGCTTACATAGAGAGCTGAGCAGCCTGACAAGTCAGAGCCGCTGAAAGCAGATGCTCCAGCAGTCTGAATTACAGACAACAGTGAAGCTTGTGTCACAGCTGCTGGAAGAACTTCATTTACTTTAGATATGGTCATGTTAGAAGTATTGAGCATCAGTGTGGCTTGCAAAGCAAGTTTTAAGAAGATCTGGATTGTGGAGTAATGACAGTATTGGTGGCTGTCAAACAGTAGAAACAGGGACTGCAGAAGCAGATGTTGCAGATATAGATGTGATACTCAATTCAGAGGCAGAAGATGTAGGAGCTGTGCAAGATGCGATACTGATTTGTCTTTCTACTTTCTGTGCAGCGATAGAAGATATAGATGTACGCAGTTTTGATATTATTAGTATCAAATGATTTCTTTGGCTGGTGATCAGATCTGGGGCACTAATGGACTAGGTGGAACAGTGCTTGGGGTAGCAGTTGGATAAACCACTGGTTTGACGGGTACAGCTATAGAAGTATTATCTCCAATCTTACCAGTATGTAGTCTCTCACTGTGTCTGCTTGTTTCAGAAAATATTCTTGGGAACCAAAGACTGGCATCACTGGAATATGAGTCCTCCATTCCACTGGCTAACCCACTAGTGGGTGTTGCTTGCATCTTTCTTCTGCGATCGCTATCTTTTGGGAAGCTACTAACTGTCTCCCTGCTTTTTCTTTTGATCTCTGTTCTCTTTTAAGCCACTCTTTTGAAACTTCCCTTCACAGCTTTTAATATTCTTTTTCCTAGAAAAGCTAATGTGTACAGATCAGTCATTTCCACAATTATGAGGTGCACATGAAATTTTGCTAGATTATTATTTGGATGGAAAGAATGTGAATTTGAACTATGAAGAGCACAGTGGTTGTGTGAATTTTCCTGTGGAGAGTAACTACCTCTTATCGCTCTCTAACTCTGTTGAGTATATACATTTTTGGTCTTATTGTGATCTATGCTACTGAACGTGTCTTCAGGACTATCAGATCTCTAACATTTTATTTGGTGGTGAAGGATCTCCAGTCTTCCATCTTTTCATATCTGCAATTACCACTGATCTGTGACTCTCTCATCAGTGCTTAAGTGCCTGGTCCTTCTCCTCTTCCTGTCATTGCCACGGGTGTTGCTGTCACCTCTCTGCCAACTACATCCAGATAACTCACACCATTAGGCAAAATTTAAAGTACACCCTCAAAGAAAATCGAGTGCAGGCTCTCAAGAGAAAGAGGCACTACAGTGAGGAGTAATGGATATTTCTGTATTTTTTCAAAGTGGAAATCTGTAGAACTAGAGTCCAAACTAAAGGAATGTAATCTAGAAAGGTACACAGGACTGGGTGTACAGGTGCGCATCTATAATCCCAGTACTTGGGAGGATGAGGCAGGAGGATTGCTGTGGGTTTGAGGCCACCATGGGCTACAAAATGAGTTTAAGAGAGGTTGAAGGGAGGGTAGGGGAATGGGAGGAAAAAATCAAGTTATTATACCATGTACAGGTGCAAATTCCCTGTGATGAAAGTGATCATTATATACACCTACAGTGTGCCAATAAACTTTTTTTTTTTTCCGTCTGAGACTGGATTTTAGGCTGGCCTCACCCTTACAGGGATCCTCCTGCCTCACTAGTGCTGGGATTACAGGCATGCACCCCCATGCTCAGCCTGAACCAATAAGCTTAATTGACAATAAAAAAAGGAAAAATGAAAAAGGTAGGGGGGAAGGTAAAGATCTTGTGGCATCAATCAGTAGGCTTGTAGCATCGATGGAATATAAGGGAACAGAAAGAAAGCAGGCTGCTGCTGCTGCTTGTGGCTTACTGCCTGATGCTCCTATCTGCCTTGCAAAGGACTGTTTTTGTTCTGTGATGCCCCTTCCTTGGAGCCAGTATAGACTGAAACCTCTACAAACTGTGAGATGAAATAAACCTTTCCTCAATTGTCAAGTATTTTCTCTCAGCAATGTATTTTTAGATGAGACTGATATTTGTATATATAATGTTTACATTGTTTTCTGATAGTCAAACTATGTTTTTAAATTATGGAAAAATAGACACTTAAAAGATATCAGCTGATTGTTAACCATTACTTACTCTGTAGTTTTATAAACGTCAGAATATAGCCCAGCCTTCTGATACTTCTTTTTTGGGGGACGAGGGGCCTTCTTTTCCCTTGGGATAAGAGCCAGTACAGGCTGCAAGGTACTTTCGGGTTCAGGAGGTTTGGCTGGGGTTTCTGGAGGCCTGGGAATCTCAATTTGTGCTTCTGTAAAGCTAGAAAGAGAAGTTTAAGGATAACTTTAATTATCTGGATATGTTAAAATAACTGATACTAGACTTGTCCACTTGATAAAAACTAATAGACATAACAGTTATGAAACAATTATTATTAGATTTTGGATAACTGCAACACTGTGATCCCTGAGAACACTTGAAAAAAAGTGAGGTGAGTGATAGAACCACCTTGCCTTTCCCAGAATGACCTTGGTGTAGTAGTAGACATCAAGCGGAGAATAGGTAAATTGGTAAGCTAAGGAGAGACAGATCAGGAGACTGAGGTAGCTGAAAAGCTGAAGCTATAGAAAATGACCCTACAAATCTGAGTCTCTTACTATATTGCTAAATACTAACATAAGGCCAAACAAAGGATTCAGAGAATGATAAACTGAACACTTTTTAGATAATTCATATGTTGGTAGATACTCAGACTCTACTAGGCAGAGTAGAAATACTGTAGACATTCAACAGAAATCCCAGAAGGTGATGTTATGCAATGTTGTAGAGATTATCATTAGAATAAATGTCAGTCAAACTAAATTCAAAAACAATCTTTGAAAGACTACACGCTGGTCCACAAGAAACTTCACTGTCGCTCAAAATAAAACAGATACTTGTGAAAACCACAAAAGCCAGATATATAATACTGTGACATTCATAATGTCCTGTATCCAGTAAAAAATTTCTACAAATGCTAAAATGCAGAAAACTTTCACATAAAAAGTATTCAACAAAAACAGAAACCACAAAGACAAAAAAGGACTTTTAACAAGTATAATAATTTATGGTGCATGCCTATAATCTAGCTACTCAGGAGGCTAAGGCAGAAAGAGGCCAGCCTTGGGACAATTTTGTGAGACCCTACTTCAAACTAAAAAATAACAGGGCTGGGGACATAGCTCAATGTTAATAATTCCCTTGGGTTCAAATCCCAGTAAAATTAACACACACACACACACACACACACACACACACACACACACACAAAGTATGAAGATAAGGAGGACTGAAATGAGAAAAAATGAAACAAAATAAAACAAGACAGGTATGATGGTACATGCCCATAATCTCACCACTCAAGAGGCTGAGGCAGGAGGACTGCCAGTTCAAGCCCAGCCTAAGCTACATAGTGAGACCCTATCTCAAAAGAAACAAAACAAAATAACTCTTAGACCTTGTTCAAGAATGGCCCAAAGAGATCATGTAGAAAAAGCAGGTATCAAGAATGAATGCAGAGCTGGGTGTGGTGGTGCACGCCTGTAACCCCAGCACCAGGGAGGTTGAGGTAAGAGGACTGCTGCAAATTCAGGCCAGCGTGGGCTAGCTACATAGTGAGTTCAGGGGTAGCCTCAATTATACAGCAAAATCCTATCTCAAAAAAACAAAACAAAGGGGGGCGGGGATATAGCTCAGCAGCACAAGTGCCTGCCTGGTAGACTCAGGATCCTGAGTTTGATTCCCAGTACCCAAAAAAGCAACAAAAGAAAACAAAAGAAAAACAAAATAAAGAGTGAATTGAGAAAGCCAGATGTGGTGCACTCTCTGTAATCTCAGCACCTGGGGCAATGAGGCAGGGGGATTCCCTGAAAGACCTGAGGCTAGCCTGGGCTACATAGTGAGTGCAAGGCCAGCCTGAGTTACATCGAGAAACTTTTGGTGTACAAGGAAGCCTATCAAAAAAACAAAACTAAAAAAACCTAAAAAGCAAAAATAAAAAATCCACTGAAAATTGAAAACTAAAAGGAAAAAATGGGAGTGTTCAACAACAAATTAGACACTATAGGTTAGTGAATTTAAGAACAAACAATGGAAACAACTCAAATTGATACCCAGATGTAAGTTTAAACACACACATACACATACATGACCAGTGACCTAGGGGACCATAGAAAGCAACTGGAATTTTGGTATCCCAAAAAGAAAGGGCAAAACTGACTTCTAAGAGGAGACAACCCCTATAAAGGAAAACAATAAGAGCCAAACGTAAGACAGTGTAACATTCGAAAGAAAATAAATTCAAAATAGAAAAAAATTTTTTTAAGAGAGTGATGGCTATAATCCTCCCAATTTGATGAGTACTATAAACCCGAAATTATAAGGCGCTAAAGAAGCCATAAGCAGGACAGACTCAAAATACATGCCTGTGTTGGTGGCATATGCCATTAATCCTAGCACTTGGGAGCTGAGTATAGTATACATAGTGAGTATAGTCAGTTCAAGGGCAGCCTGAACAACACAGTGAGAGTGAATCTCAAAAAAAAAAAAAGCAAAGTATACAATAATAAACCTCCTGAAAACTACTGACAAAGGCATGTGGAACCTCTAGTTTCACTTTTCTAAGGAATCTCCATACTGATTTCTATAGTAGTTGTACCAATTTACACTCCCACCAACAATGGAAAAGGTTGCCTTTTCCCCCACAGCTTCACCAGTATTTTTTTTGGTACCAGGGATCAAACTCAGGATGTTACACTTTGCTGGCAGGCACTTGTGCTGCTGAGCTATATCCCCCCACGCCCCCGCCAGTATTTGTTATTGGTTATTTATTGATGACAACCAATCTTTCTGGAGTGAGATAGAATCCCAATGTTTCAATTTGCATTTTTCATACACTCACATTCTTGTATAACTATCACCACCATATAGCTTCAAAACCGAAATAGGAACCCGGAGGTGGTGATGCAGGCCTCTAATCCCAGCACTTGGGAGCCTGAGGCAGGAGGATCACCACAAGTTTGAGGACAGCCTGGACTACATACTGAGTTCAAGGCCAGCCTGAGCTATATAGCAAGACCTTACCTAAACAAACAAACAACCTCTCCAACCCAAACAAACAAAAACGAAACTTGAGCTAGGAGGGTAGGGCATGACCTACTAATTACAAAATCCCGGACACATGCACAGAATAAGGCTTGCACATGGGCTTAGAGCGAGAACTCCTTTTAGAAGAAGGTCCTGGTAATAGAACTATTTTACCATTGCAAACACAAATGATGACTGTACTAAAGAAAAATATCCCTTTCCACTTTCCTTCCTACCCATAATAAGACTGCCAGTTTTTGGTTCCTTAGTAAGTTGAGACATAAAATACTATCCATTTGTGTCTGTATTATTTCACAAATATAAGGTCTTTAAGGTTTATCCATGCTGTAATTCTCTCTTTTTTTGGTAGTCATGGGGAGAACCTGGGGACACTCTATGACTGAGGTACATACTCAGCCTTTTAAAATTTACTGTGAGAAAGGGTCTGAGTTGACCTAGATGGACTTGCTCTTTCTGTCTCATCTTGCTGAAAAACTGAAATTATAGGTGTGTGCTACCATACCCTGTGAGAATTTGACATCTTTTCAAGGGTGGATAACAATCCATTGCACATACCTAACAGGTTTGGCGGTACCCACCTGTGTGGAGGGCCACTTAGGTAATTCTTGAAAGAGAAGCAACTGCCTCCATTCTGGCTGGGCCTGGCCCTCTTCCCAGGTTTTGATATGTACACAGCTGGCTGGGGCTTTTCCTTATCCCTTCAGTTGGCTTTAAGCAATGCATATTGGTCTAGCCAAAGTGCTAACCGCAATCTCTGGAGATGGCAGGCATATTCCCCCCTCCCAACTGCTCCCTTGAGTGAGCCGGGATGAGGCAGGAATAAAGGCTATGACTGGGGCTGGGGATATAGCTCAGTGGAATAAGCGCTTGCCTAGCAAGCGCAGGGTCCTGAGTTCGATCCCCAGTACCGCAAAAAAAAAAAATAAATAAATAAATAAATAAAAATAAAGGCTATGACTTCCTGGGGCTTTACAATTACTCCTCACAGCTGAAGCACTGACCCCAAAACATTAAGACACTATCTCACTTGTGCTATGCAGATTACTCTTCCTCCATATCCTTCTCTCTGCATATGGCAGGGGTGATTTTAGGCCTCCTGCCTATCCCAACTCAGGGCATTCACCTATTTCCTGCCACTCTCACAGCCACTCATCCTCAAGCCACTCCCTTCTTCATGAATGAGTAAAAACTAGGCTTGGCTTTGGATGAAGGCCTTTGTTCCAGACAGCCTTTGTGGCTGGACTTAGGACACCTTGGCTCCCCATAACTACAAATATGCTTTAGTGTCTTTATTTTTGCCATGGGTTGCACTGGAAGTGGTAGATTGCAATTAATTTGCTAGAATTCCAATAACTTTTCATAGAATGAAAAATACAAACTTCCTGGGCCATGAAAAGGACTGGGAAGGGCTCTCTATACACCTGTAATCCCACTATTTGGGACACTGAGGCCAGAGGATCACTGTGAGTTCCAGGCCAGCCTAAATAACACAGCCAAACTATCGCATTAAAAAGAAAAATAAGGGGAGTAGCTCAGCAGCATAAGTGCTTTTCTGGCTAGCAGAAGGTCCTGAGTTCGATTCCTAGTACCAAAAAAAAAAAAAAAAGACTTTCAGGACAATAAAAAAAAAGGTATTCTGAGTTGAGCATGGTGGCACACATCTGTAATTGCTTGGGAAGCTTAGGCAGGAGGATTGCTGAGTTTGAGGCCTGCCTTGGTTGCACAGAGAGTTGAAAGCCAGCCTGAACTACACAGCAAGACTGTCTCAAAAAATAGTAAGAAACAAACAAACAAAACCCAAAAAAACTTGCAATGCACATTTATCTTAAAATAAGACCTAACCAGAAAATAAGTTGTAGTATGATGTTTCAGCATGTTCCGAATATAAGCCCTACCCCCATATATGATTAACCTACTGAATTATAAAATGTTACTATATAATTAAATATGAATATTATTCACATTAATACTAAAAATAAATGATGTCAATTAAGTAATCATAATTCAGCATGTGACTTAGAGGTAAACACCCAATGTAAACAGATGAACTTGAGACTTAATGCCAAAAGACCAGTTACAGACACAACAAATGAATAATGTGTGTACTTGATAATGAACGGACAGGTCTGTGTCTAACGCAAAATTTTTTTGAGACAAGGTCTCACTATGTAGTTCATGCTGGGCTGACCTACTAGCAATCCTCCTGCCTCAGCCTCCTGAGTGGTGGCATTACAGGCATGTGCTACCACACCTGGCTAATATGAATCTTCATAATTCAGTATATCCTGTGTTTTAATGGGTGTACTAAGAGCACCTGTGTGAAATAAAGAACTTTTTTCTGAATTTTGGTGCCTGCAATTTTTCTTTCCTCTTGTTTGGACCATCTTTTTTTTTTTTTTGGTTCTTCTGCGACAAGAATTGTGCTATGTAGTTCAGGCTAGACTTGAACTCACAGCAATCCTCATACCTCAGTGTACCAAAGCACTGGGATGGCACGTGCTACCACACCCTGGACTGTCGTTCTTACCAGTCATCACTTTTGTTGCCACTCCTGTCTGGTAAGTCTTCAGTTAATACTTGATTTAATAGAAACTTTGTGAAGTTCAGCCTGCAAGAGGTCATGATTTGGGTGCAGAATTCATGGGATAAAATGACTGTTGGTTGTGTTGCCAGTGCACTACAAGCAGGCCACATGGACAAGTGCTCATTTAAGGACAGCTCTGCAGCTGGACATGGGAGACTGGCGCCAACAGTGCTACTAGAAATGCAGCCACAGGAAATTCAGGCCAGAATTCAGGATCTGGAGTTATGATAATGTTGCAGAAGATGACATGACTGTATGTGAAAGATTTTTTTTCATAAATAAATGTTGCTTTTTGTACATGAAAAAATATGAGAGCTCCTGAATATAAGCCCTACTGCATATTCTGGAGCAAAAATGAATACAAGACCCAGTCTTTATTTTCAGGGATACACAGTAGCTAAATGCAAAGACTTTGGGTTCAATACCCACTTGGGGAGTCTAGAGGTTTGGCAAAGTGACTCAAGAGTTCTACATTTTAGGGTAAAAGGACATGTCCTTCCTGCTCTAGGATGTTGTTCATTGTGTCAGTGTAAGAAGTTGGAAAGGTTAAATGAATAACTGAGCAGGGAGCCAGGGTATTCATACAAGAGGAGGGCATGGAGATTACGTGAGTGCTAAATGCCTCCTGGTGGGGGAAGCCTGCCTATAATATGAGGGAGAGAAAGGCTGCTTGCTGCCACTCCTCCCTTTTGTGCTTGTTGCTTTGCTGTTTTCTGCTGCTGTGAACTGTAGCTCCCTGCCATGTTCCACTCTGTCTTGGAACCAGCCAAGTATGGACTGAACCCTCCACAAACTGTAAGTTAAATGAACCTTTCTTTCCTTAATTTTGGGCATCAGGTATCTTGTCTCAGCAATGAGAGAAAAGTAACCAAGACAAAGACCCAGTCTTATTTTCAGGGAAATACAGCAGCTAAGTGCAAAGATGTCAGGTTCAATACCCACTACCACACACACAAAGGTTTAAAGGCCGAAGGTGGTCAGGCATGGTGGCACATGCCTGTAATCCTAGTGCTTGGAAGGCTGAGGCAGGAGGATTGATGGGAATTTGAGGCTAGCCTGGCCTACAGAGTGAATTCAAGGCCAGCCTAAACTGCATAGTGAATCCCTGTTTCCCCAAAAAATACAAAAAAACAAAAACCAAAAAACAAAGGCTGAAGGTGTTGCTCACTGGTAGAATATATGATGCATGAGGGCCTGGGTTCAATCTCCAGCCCTTCTCTAAACAAACAAAATCAATCAATTGAAGGAAACAAATACTCCCCACCCCCAAAACCAAATGTACCCTCAGGAAAAAAATAAAGAATCTGTTGGTATGTACAAAAAGATTTTAAAACTTTTTTTGTAGTACTGGGCATTTAATTCAGGGCCTTTGCACTGAGCTATATCATAGCCCATTTTCATATGCATAAAAATCATATTTGGGACTTTTTAGAAAGGTAGGGGTGGTGGTATATGCCTGTAATCCCAGCACGCAGGAGCCTGAGGCAGGAGGATCACCATTAATTCTAGGTCAGTCTGAACTACATAGTAAGACCCTGTCTTACAAAACAAAACAAAAATAAAAGCAAAACAAAAAACAAATATTGGGGCTGAGGTTATATAGTTTAAGCCGAAGAAATGCTTAGAATGTGTAAGGTCCTGAGTTTAATCTCCAGTGGAAGGGAAGGGGCCAGATGGGAAGGAAGGGGTGAAAAAAAGGGAGACAAATGTTTACTTACAGAATTTCACAACATTCCTAGTCTGATGAATAACTTCTTACCTTTTTGGTCCCTGACACACTAGCCTGAGAAGCCCTCTTTATACGAGTACCCTTTTCATACTGCTCAGACTGTGACAGCCCAGGCTGGACTATTTTTCTTTCTTTCGTAAATCAAACCAAAATTCTTACTCCACTAAGGCTCCAACATCCATCTCAGGATCACATGTTTGCCATGATGCATGAAGACACCTATACAAAGGATTTAAGCCTGGATTTTTCAGGGAAGAAGAAAAAAGGAGGGAAGATAAACACCTTTTATTTTTCTTAAGTACTGGTTTGAATCTAGAGCCCTCAACCTGAGCTATAACCCCAGCAGTTTTTAAATATTTAATGTTAAGTCACTAGGTTGCATAGACTGGGCTCAAACTTGACACCCTCGTGCCTTACCTTCTCAGAATGTGAGGATTACAGGTTTGCACCACCGTATTTGGCTCTCTTTATACATTTAGTTCTGTTTTCTTTGTGGGATTAAACTCAAGGCCTTGGGCATGCTGGTAAGCACTCTACCAATCAACTACAGCCCCAATCCAAATCTTTTTATTTCTGTAAGACTGAAGATTGAACCTAGGCCTTTGCACATGCTATGCAAGCATTTGACCAGTGAGCCATATCCCTATCCCAGTACTTTGAAGTATGATTTTATAATACATGAACAAACACTTCATTCAGTAAATGTTATTTTTCTTTTATAAAAAAACCCCAGATAATCTAGTCTATTATCTTTAGAAGTCTGTTTTTTACTAATGTTTCTTTTTTTTTATATTAAAATGTTTCTATGACACATTCATATTATTATTTTTTTAAGAGCAGAATATATTTATTGAGGGAAAGAAAGCTTCTGTCCGAGAGAGGGACAGGAGGGGCCCAAGTGGGCTGCCCCCATATTACTGCCTTATAAGCTATAATTCACTTATTTTTATTACATCATAGTCTACTGTGTAAAAAATTTGAATTTACTTATCTTTTGACCAGTTGGGGATAGTTCCACTTTTTATAGTTTATGATCATTACATTCTTATTTTAAAGATAAAAGAATGAAAACACATTCACAAAAAGACAAACAATAGAATCAATATAGAACTTCACACAAGGTGACAGGAAATTAACAATGGTGGTTGTATTGCATATTGTTATCATCACATTGGTTACTCAGTTAAACAAATATAGGCATGTAAGATTGATCAAACAATTAGACCATTACTTTTTTTCTTTTTGGAGACAGGGTCTGACTATGTAGTTCAGGCTGGCCTTGAACCATGTTAAGTCCAGACTGACTCAAACTTGAAGCAATCCTCCTGCCTTAGGCTCCTGAGTGATGGAATTATAGGCGTGTGCCACCATGCCCCACGTTTCTTGTAATTTAGCTGAATACTCGGATCAGCAAGTTACTACTTTTTAAAAATTTACTATTATTTTTAGTGATATAAGCATGAAAGGTTATAAACTTCCCTTTCAATACAACTTCTGGCATATACCAGAAGTATTTTATTAAGTTTTAAATATTTTTTATTTGTTTATGTGGCAATGGGGATTGAACACAGGGACTTACAATGAGCTATATTCCTAGTTGTTTCATTAAATTGTATTTTGAGACAGGGTCTTGCTCAATTGCTCAGGCTGGCCTTGTACTTGAAATCCACCTGCCTCAGCCTCCTGATTAGCTAGGATTACAGACATGAGCTACTACACTAGCTCACTTAAAAAAATTGGTTTTTGTCTTTTTGAGACAGGGTCTCACTCTGAAGTTCAGGCTGGCCTTGAATTTGCTTGGTAGCCCACACCAGCCTCAAACTAGCAGTGATCATCTTGCTTCAGCCTCCTGAGTGCATTGACCACCGCACCCTGCTTCAATTTTACACTAGTTTAAATTCATTTTAGTGGTACTGGGGATTGAACTCAAAGCTTCAGGCATGCTTTGGAAATGCCATACCACTAAGGTACATACCGAGACCATATTTTTAGTATTTTATTTATTTTTAACTTGAAAAATTTTATAAATTGTTTCTAAAATTCACCTTGTTTTCAAATTTCTGAGCCTAGAACCCAGCTTGTAGCTATTAATTTACATTATGGTTGTCATTAATCAACAAATAGTTATTAAATATCCTACTCTGTTTTACTGTGTTTTGGCCAAAATTGCTTTCTTTCACTTCTCTGAAATTTTAAAGCCTTTTCAATACATACCTTCCTATAGTGTTCACTCTGACCTTATTATTCCTGTTTTTTTTTTTTTGGATCAAGAGTCCAACTCAGGACCTTGCACTTGCCAAGCAGGCACTGTGCTGCTGAGTTATATTCCCAAGCCCCCACCCCCCTTTTTTTGAGATAGGGTCTCACTTTGCAGTTCAGGCTGGTTTTGAAGTCACTCTGTAGCCCAAAGTGGTCTCAAGCTCACAATGATCCTCCTCCCTCGGCCTCCCAGAGTGCTGGGTTACAGGTGTGCCTCCTTTAATAAATAATACAACAAGTCTATTCTTCAGACTTTATCTCAGTCACTACTTATTCAGGAAAACTAAGTCAATTACTCCTACTATATATGATCATCATCCTAAATAACTCATAATAGCACTTGGATTGTAAGATTAATGAATGCAGGGAAAATATTTTCAATTATCACTAATTCCCTAAGCAGCTGGATTCTAGTGATTGTGTAATAAACTTAATGAATAAATGAACAAAAATCTATCATATAACAAGTACATGCAAACTCCAGTAAAGAAAAAGTCAAAAACTTGCTGGCTTTGGGAATTCATTGTGTCATAACTTTTCATATACAATGTCTTTTTTCTTTGAGACAGGGTCTCGCTATGCAGTCCAGGCTGGCCTTGAACTTAAGGCAATCCTCTGGCCTCAGCCTCCCAAGTGATGGGGTTACAGGTGTGAGCTACCATACCCGGCTCTTACAATGTCTTAAGGGCAGAAATTGTAGTTTAAAATCTCTTCATGGCAAAATACGCGTTTCTTGTTGCTAACTATGCTACTAGATTTGAGAGGGAAAAAAAAAAGTCTAATCTGAACTGAAACCTATTCTTTGAATCAAATTTTTAAGGCGATGTTTCTCTAAAGTGAATAGTCAAGATGGAAGGGCAGAAATCATTCTAAGAGGTGTTTTAGAGCCTTAGTAATTAAGATAGTACAACAGTGATATCAAAATAAATATTTGATAAGAAAATCAAAATAAATCTCTAAGTCATGTAATATAAAACAAATTTCAAGTTATTAGAAGAGCTAAATGTAGCTAGGTGTGGTGACACATGCCCAAGTATGACTGAGAAAGGAGCATCACCTTGAGATTGAGGCCTGCCTGGGCCACAGAGTGAGTTCAAAGCCAACATAAATTATATAGCAAAATCATGTTTCAAAAAACAAGCAAACAAACAAGTAACATGTAATTCACTGAACGAAAGTAATTAATTAAATTATGATATGCGCCTGCCATGGAATAGGGTAAAAGATTTGCGGGGGGGGGGGGGTACTGGGATTCAACCCAGAGCTTTTGCATTGAGAGCTACATTCCTACTCTGTTTTTTTTTTTTTTTTTTGTCTTTTTGAGACAGGGTCTGGCTTTGCAGTTCAGGCCGGCCTTGAACTCACTTTGTAGACCAGGTTGCTCTCAAACTCGCAACAATCCTCCTGCCTCAGCCTCCCAAGGTGTGCGCTACCACACCCAGCTTTCCTAGTCTGCTTTTTATTTTTTTATTTTGGGACATTGTCTCACTAAGTCATTAAATTTCCCAGGCTTCAAATCTGAGATCTTTCTGCCTTAGTATCCCAGAAGGCAGGGATTATAGGTGTATGCCACTACCCAGAGGAATAAACTAATTCTATAGGTACTTTTAACAAGAACTGATTTTTTTTCTCTCTAAGACAGGGTTTCACTATGCAGTTCAGGCTGGCCTTGAACTCATTTTGTAACCCAGGCTGGCCTCAAACTTGGTGATCCTCTTGCCTCAGCCTCCCAAGTACTGGGATTATAGGCATGCGCTCCCATGCCCCGTCAACAAGAACTCTTAACATACGCTAAGGGAGAAGGATGGACTATAGTAGAGTGTTTGCTTAGATGCACAAAATGGGAAAAACTAAATTATAAAACTAAAAAATACACAGCATTTTACCATTTACATAAAATAGTAGCTTTGTATTTATGTATCTGTAAATGCATAGTACTGGTTAATAATCTTACCCACGGAGGGAAAAACAGGCTATAAAGAGGAATTGAGACTCACTTTTGAATCAGTAAACTACTTAATGTTCACTGATTTATTTATAACAATCATATATTATTCTTTAAAAAAAACAGCAAAAACCCTGGGCAGTCCCAGCTACACAGGAAGCTATGGTGGGAGGATCATTTGGCTCAGAGTTAGAAACCAGTAGCAACACCTCCATTTTAAAAGGAAAGAAACAAAGAAACAAAGGCTGGTAGTGATGGCTCACACTTTGTAATCCTATGCTAGCATTTAGGAGGGCGGTTTAGGCAGAAAGATCACTCCAAATTTAAGGCTAGCCTGGACAAAACAGCAAGAGCCAGTTGCAACCTCCCTACCCCCAACTCCTATAAGCCAAAAAAACCCCCAAAATCCCAAAATACAAAAAAACCCAAAAAAAACCACCCCACCAAAAAACCAAGTAACACATTTTTATACAGGTATATGTGGAGAGGTCCAAATAAATCTTTTAAAGAAAGATCTATCATATAGAAGACAGAGAATATGATTAAGAATAAGCATAGGGGTGAGAGACGTGTGTGCAACTCTTGTTTTCCCAGTATTGTGGTGGAGGTGGAGGGTAAGGCATGTTGTTAAAACAAGGAAGAAAAGCCAGGCTTGGAATCCCATCACTTGGGGGCTGAGGTGGGAGGATGGCAGAGTTCAAGGGCAACCTGGGCTATGTGGTGAGTTTAAGGCTGCCCTGAGCTACATAGCAAGACTCTGTCTAAAAAAAAGAAAGAAATTAAAACACTTAGTAAATGTATTGATTCATGTAAAAATAACATGTTTTTCTTTCATGGTCTGTACCTTTGGTATCACATTTGAAAACTGCAAAATATTATATAGCTTTTGTCCTGTTTTTTTCTAAGATCTTATTGTTCTTGATCTTGCATTTAAGTCTTTGATCCATTTCTGAGTTTAACTTTGTATGTGGTATAAGATAAGGCCCTAACTTCATTTTGTGTATGGATATCCAGCACCTTTTATTGAAAAGACTACCCTTTCTCCACTGAATGGTTTTGGCATCTTTGAAGAATCATTTGAAAATATATGCCAGGGTTTATTTCTCAATTCCTTTTCATCATTTATACTGTATCTTTATACTAGTACTACAATGTTTTGATTACTGTAGTTCTGTAGGAAAAACAAATTTGAATTTGTATTAGAGAATTTCACATATCAAAAGACAGTATCAATAGTAATAAAAAAGCATAAAGGGCAACTGACAGAATGAGAAGAAATTCTGTAAACTGTTTATCTAATCAGAAACTAGTCTATGCAAGATATAGAAAACTCCTATAAACAATCCAATTTAAAAAGTACCCCAAGCTGGGTGTGGTTGTACACACCTGTAACCCCAGCACTTGGGACACTGAGGCAGGAGGATCGTTGTGAGTTTGAGGCCAGCCTGGGTTACAAAGTTCCCATGGTTACAAAGTTCAAGGCCAGCCTGAACTGCATAGTAAAGAAAGTACCCCAGAACACGAATAACTACATGAAATGATGGTCAACATCACTAGTCATTAGGGAAATGTAAGTCAAAACAATAATGAGATATGACTTCTTCACATCCATCAGGATGGCTACAGTGACAAAAGAGTAGAAAATAAGAAGCACTGGTAAGGATACAAAGCAAATGAAAACATTGCATTGTTGTTGGGAATGTGTAATGGTACTGCCACTGTGGAAAATAGTGTAGAACGGTAGTTCTACAAAAAAATAAAAAGTACAATTGTCATATGACTCAGCAAAAGCACTAAATATAGGGTCTTAAAGTAACATCTGAACACCTTCCACATTCCCAGCATCATCTCGTAATCACCTAAAAAATGAAAGCCACTCAAGCGCCCACTGATGGATAAATAAGCAAAATGAGGTGCAGTCATACAGTTATTTAGCTTAAAAGGGGAGCAATTTCTGACATATACTACAAGATGGCTGAACTTCAGAGAATTTTAATATCAGTCACAAAAATACAAATACTATGATTTCACTCATATGAGGTACTCAGAGGCATCAAAATCACCATTCAGAAAACAGAATGGTAGTGTTTAGAGGCTCAGCAAGGGGAAAAATCAGATATTATCATTTAATTTGTACAATTTCACTTTTCCAAGAAAGAATTATAGAAAGTGGAAGATTGTACATTATAAATACCACTGAAATGTATTATAGGCATCCAGAAGTGGTGGCACATGTCTGTAAATCTCAGCACTTTGGGAAAACTGAGGGAGGAAGATAGCGAATCTAGGCTGAGCCTGGGGAGCTAAAGTGATTCAGCAGGATTCTGTCTCAAAGAAAAAAAGATGAAGGCAGGCTGGAGATACAGCTCAGTGGTAGTACATTTGCCTAGGATGTGCAAGGCCCTGGGTGTTTGACCTCTAGCAACCCAATCCCACCAAGGGTAAAGGGGTGTTGCTCAATGGTAGAACATATAACATGGGAGGCCTTGGGTTTAATCCACAGCACCCAAAAACAAACAAATGAAAAGATTGACCAATCAAAACAAAGTATAACAAAAGACTCCCCAACACCAAGTACACTGTCAGGAAAAGAATAAAGAATTTGATGGATACACAAAAGGATTAAATGGTCTTTTAAAAATGATTTTTACTTTCTACATTGTATCTTTGGGAATAAAGCAAAATTATAAAAAGGATACTATTGCCAGGCATGGTGGTGCAGGCCTGTAATTCCACCACTTAGAAGCCTGAGGCAGGAGGACTGCCAAGAGTTCCAGGCCAACCTGGGTTACACAGTGAGCTCCAGGCTAGCCTGAACAAAAAAAAGAGACTATGAATAAAATAAATTCAACATGCTAGAAGACTTAAAATGTATTTGGGAAGGGAACTACACACACACACACACACACACACACACACACACACACACACACACACACACGAGAGCAAAGATAATTGTACTAATTTCTATTGGTTTATTGAAAGAAACAGTTAATGTTTAGTTGTTTGATCAATCTTGCATACCTGTATCTGGTAATCTGAGCAACTACTCTGAAGATAACAATAAATAATACAACAAACTTTTTTCTTTTTTGCTCTTTTTCAGACAGGATCTCACTATGTAGTTTGGGCTGGTCTTGAACTCACTTTGTAGCCCAGGTTGGTCTCGAACTCACAACAACCCTCCTGCCTCAGCCTCCTGAGTGCTGGAATTACAGGTGTGCACCACCATGCCAGGCTACAACCATTGCTGACTTCCTATCATCTTGATTTGTTTTGATATTCTGTATCTTTTTTTACAGTTTTTGTGCTGTTTTGTTTTTGACTGTCTTTGTTTTTGTTATTTTTTGTTCTGTTCTCTTTAAAATATAATAAAAATGTATTTGATGGTTGGGTAAAAATTTGAAAGCACAGAGAAAATGGACAGAAAGTATGACAAGAAAAATAATTCCATGTACACAGCTATATATCGGATAAAATATAATCCATGTTTTGCTTTGCCTCAGTGAAGAGCTTAGATTACAGTTACACTGCCTTTGTCTCAATTATTTATAATTTGGAACAGCCATAAATAAGAACAGTTAAAAAAAAAAAAAAAGAACAGCTGGGAGTGGGGGTGCCTATAATCCTGGTACTTGGGAGGCTGAGGCAGGAGGACTGATGTGACTTCAAGACCAGCCTGGGGTACATCATAGTGAGATCAAGGCCAGGCTGTAGTACACAGTGAGAGCCCCATCTTCAAAAAAAAAAAAAAAAAAAAAAAAGGAACAGTCCTTACATAGTAAAGGTTTTAACATTAACTGAGTAATCCCACTGTATAAGTTTATTACAGTTTTACAAAGCTAATTGGTTCTACTTCAGTAACATTTTAAACTAGGAATTACCTTTTATTATTTTCTTGTTCTTCCTCCTCTGGTAATGGCTTTTGCTTTTTCTTGGCCTGTTCTTCTAACATCCAATTTTTCCTCTTCAACCCCTTCTTATGTTCTGAGTTCAAGTTTACACTCTGAACAACAGCCTCAATTACATCAGTAACTGTATCAGGATTGAGATGCAGTGGTGTTTCCTCCTCTCCTTCATTCAATTCTGGGCTGACAAATTGGGCAGCCTGGAATGCTTGCATTGATACCACAGCCTGGAGGGGACATTTCCGAGGTCGACCAGGTCTGCGTTTCACAAAGTTATTCCCTGTCCTGGCCTGCCTTTGAAGTTTTTTGGCTTTTAAAATTTTATTGACATGGTCCAGGTTTTTCTTGGTGGCCAAGATTTTGTCATAATTGCACATTTTCCGAGCTTGGCGCTGCATAGCTTCCACTACACTTCTCTTGATATGATGAGGTGAACAGCTGCCTGTGGTCAACTTTTCAGAAAGGAGTGAGATGCTGTTACTGCATGAGTCACTTGGGACTGCAGGCACTAGAAGACTCTCTGGTTTTCCCAGGGTTCGCTCCTTGCTGTGGGTACGGCCTGGACTGGAGGAAGGTGGTGCAGAGACAGTTGCAATCACAGCATCAATATTTTTCTCCATAGGCTCTTGATCCTCATGTTGTACCATCCGCTGTAGTAGATTATCTACAGAGTCATCCATGGAAGCAACCAATCTCGGACTTCTAGAGGAAACTCCATTTACTAAAAAAGATAGCAAATCACACATAGACAAAAATTAATCCTAGTTAGTTATGAAATGAATAATTTTCTACAATGATGAAAGACAAGAGAGTTCCTCTATTTTCCGCAGCAAGACAGAACATAGTAACTATAAGCATTTCTCTTGTATAGGTAAGCTGACAGTTTACAGTATTTTTTCTGAAAGATAACTGTAAGAAGCCTAAGAGAATCAAAATTGGTACACATTTCCCAAAAAACATGTATATTAAAAATAACGGTTCTGGCCAGGCATGGTGAAGCAAATTTGCAACCCCAGCACTCAGGAGGCTGAGGAAGGGCTCCTGAGAATTTGGTGCCAGCCGTAATGAGTTGAAGGCCATGCATAGTGACAGCCTGTCTCAAAAAAAAAAAAAGTAGGAAAAAACCCCAAAACAACAAAAACATTCCATATGAGACAAAGAGCAAAAAGTAAGAGTCTAGCCAGGTGTGATGGTGCATGCGTGGAACCCTAGCATTCAGGAGGCTGAGGCAGAAGGATCATTGCAAGTTCAAGACCAGCCTGGGTTAGCAAGTGAGCTCAAGGCCAGCCTGAACTGCATAGCAAGACCCTGTCTCAAAAAGACAAAAACAAAACAAAACAAAAACAAAATAAAATTAAACACACATCTGCATGAACTTTTTAGAAAGAATATATATTAAATGAAGGGTTAGAAAATAAGCAGTCCTAGATAAACTCTTATGTTAGTGACCGAGTGATTTTGGGTTTTTTGCTTTTTTTGAAATAACTTTTTAATTAAGTTTATTGGTATATTTTAGCTATACATAGGGATCACACTCATCACAGGGAATTTGTGCCTCTATGTGGTATCTCTTGATTCTATTTTTCACCATTCCCCTACCCTCCCTCCTTCAACTCCCTTCCCCCCATTTACTTACAAAAGCCTTGTTTCTATTTTTCCTTTTTTTTTTTTCTGTCTTTTTGAGACAGGGTCTCGCTATGCAGCTCAGGCTGGCCTTGAGCTCACTTTGCAGCCCAGGCTGGTCTCAAACTCTACTTTTCCTTCTTGTTATTTTTGTTTTCCCTATCTTCCATTCCTCCTCTGTCCTACCTAGTTCTCCTTCCCATTTGAACGTTTTCTTCCTATTTCACCATTACCTATTATACATTTTGGCCCTTATTTACACTTTTAGTTTCTCACACCACAGAAACAATGCATTATTTACATATGTGTGTCTGATTTACTTCACATAAGAGTATGGTCTCAAGGTCCATCCATTTACCTAGAAATGTCTCAAGTTAATCCTTCTTTATGGCTGAATAGTATTCCATTTGCTGTATTTAAAAAAATTCACATCTTTATCCATTCATTGGTTGATGGGCACTTGGGCTGTTTCCAAGATTTAGCTATTACAAACTGTGCTGCTATAAACATGGGTGTATATATACTGCTGATGTATGATGCTTTTAATTTTTTGGGAAGATACCAAGAACAAGAAATGGCTGGGTTGAATGGAACATCTAGTTTTAGTTTTTTGAGGAACGTCTACAGTGATTTCCACAGTGCTTGCACCAGTCTACACTCCCACCAAGGATGGGGAAGGGTTCCTTTTCCCCTATAGCACCACCAGTATTTATTACTCCTTGATTTCTTGATAATAGCCATTTTTTCTGGAGTCAGATGGAATCTCAGTGTTATTTTAATTTCCATGAGATAACTTATTTTTGACTGTATTTGGGAAATGCTCATCCTCCAGCAAAGTATGCTCATTTTACAATGCAACAAACATCAGTTCAAAATAAACCACTTTCTGCTAGTTTAACAGTTACAGGTCATACTTCTCTAACCAATGGATTTATCTATACGACTTTAAAATGTGACATTATTTGTAGATATGCCTTTATTAGTGCTAGGCATTCTTGATTCCTATCTTACTAGACTACACTCAATTTTCCTCAAATTACAAGTAACTTCCTCCAAATAAAGTTTTAAAATTTGAAACTCTCAGGTATATTTGATATTATAATTCTTCAGAATATTCTGCCTATATTATTTTTATACTTTGACTGACTTACAATTACTTATGACTTCATTAAATTTAACTATAGAGATTCTCAATACATAATACTTGTTATTTGCTTTTTATACTTACTTTCTTACTAGGAACATGTTTATTATTATTATTTTTTTGAGACAGAGTTTTGCTATGTAGTTCAGGCTGGCCTTGAACTCAGTCTGTAGCCCAGATGGGTCTCAAACTCCAGTGATCCTATTGCCTCAGTCTTCTGAGTGCTGGGATTATAGGCGTGTGCTGCCACGCCTGTTTATTTTCATAGCTTCAATTATTATCAGTATGTAAGTGACTCCTAAATATACATAGCAATCTTCAGTTATATATGAAAACAATTCTAGTGAAAAATGACCTCTCCCTTCTCTTCAATGTTTAAAAGCTGTAATTTCAGCTTTGGATTTATAGTTCAATCTCTTTTCTTTTCTTTCTCTATACTACTGGCTTTGGCAAGTTATGCAGCTCTCATCTACATTCTGGTATTTCCTGAAGAGACCTGTTCTGTCTAATTTTCTACTTTTCCATGTTTCACATAATTCTCAAAATCAGCCAGGCATACTGGCTAATGCCTGTAATCTCAGTACTCTGGAGGCTGAAGCAGGAGGACTGCTTGAGTTTGTGGCCATCCTGGGCTACATTCTGAGTTCAAAGCCAGTCTGAATTACAAAACGAGATCCTGTTTTTTAAAACAAAGCAAAACAAACCATACATCCCCAAACAAAAACAAAAATTTTCAAAATTATATTCACATCTTATTTCATTATATGCTCCTTAATCATGTTCCTCATTCAGATTCCCTATAGCAGTGAGTGACATCATAAAACCAAGTAGTCAAGATTATATACACTGACCACAACCATGTGGCAGGAATTTGGTTATCTGCATTATCTAGTCTTTCTCCTTAATTCTCTTCTACAAACCACAAAATTTTTTCCCATACAATTTTATTTAACAGTAGTATGATCAAGGGCTGGGGATATAGCTCAGGGGCACAGTACCTGCCTGGTAAGCACGAGATCCTGAGCTCGATTCCCCATACCAAAAAAAGAGAAAAAAGTATGACCCACTGGTCCTTTCCACTTGGAATGGAGTAGAAATAAAGTGATGATTTCCAAAGATAGGTTAAGTAAGGCAGCACAACTTCCATTCAGGGGCTGGGGACATAGCTCAGTGGAATAAGCGCCTGCCCGGCAAGTGCAAGGTCCTGAGTTCGATCCCCAGTACTGCCAAAAAAACAACTTCCATTCAGTCTCTCTCTATACTGGGACACTTGCTCTTGGATCATAAATTATATACTGTAAGGAAAATGATACAATGTGTTGCATGAAGGTCAACAAATCCTGTTGAGGTCATGGCCAAAGGCCAGTATCAATGGCTAGATATGTGAATGAGGAAGGCTCTGGGATAACTTCAGCCTACTACCTTCTAGTTGTAACTACAGGACAGACCTCAAGAAACTCTGAGATAATACATGATTACTATTTAATGTCATTAAGTTTAGTGCAGAGGGCTGGGGATATAGCTCAGTGGAATAAGCGCTTGCCTAGCAAGCACAGGGTCCTGAGTTCGATCCCCAGTACCACAAAAAAAAAAAAAAAAGTTTAGTGCAGAAAGAGACAACTGAATCTGTGCATGTGGTAGGTGTGTGCCTATAATTCTGGCTACTCAGAAAGCTAAGACAGGAACATCTTAAGTCCCACGCCAGAACTCCTTCCCACCCTTTTGGCTAAGATCAAGTATAGTATCCAGGCCAGATAGGACAATTTAGTAAGACCCTGTCTCAAAATAAAAAATAAACAGAACAAACTGGGGATATACCTCAGTGCTAAGAGTATTCACCTACCATGTACAATGACCTGGGTACACACATACATTTTTTCAATTCAAGATCTTTAGAAATGTCCTCTTTGCCTGGAACAATCTTTCCCTATAAATTCATCTGCTTAACAATTATTCATTATTCAGTTCTTAATAGGATCTCTTCTCTACCACCAATCATTTTTTTAATAACAGTTCACTTACACAGCATGATTGTGAGATCCACTCATGTTGCTGCTTTCTCTTTTTGCTGTTCTTAACCATATATTCTTTTGTACTACTGAACTACCTAAATGTGTCACAATATTCGTCTGAAAATCTGAGTTGTCTCCAGTTTTTGGATATAAAGCAGAAAACTTTTATGAATATTTGCAATGCCATTTTTCCTTGATTTAATAGTTAAGACTGAAATTATTAGGTCCAATGAAGTACATTTAACTAAGAAAATCTACCAAAGTCATTGAACTGTTTACAGTCCCATCAGCAAACAATGAAATTAAAAGATACTACAAATCCTCACCAAGATTTGGTAAAACTAATCTTCTTAATTTCATACATTCTAATAGGCATGAAGTTATGCCTCTTAATAGAGGCCCCCGTTATGGTTTGTAGAAACAGGATCTTGGTATATAGCTCAAACTGGCCTCAAACTCTAGATCCTTTTTATCCTAGCCTCTCCAGTGCTGCGATGATAGGCACACCCGACCACATCTTGTTCTATAGTCCTTATTTTGCTTTGAATTTGGTGGTTCTGGGGATGGAATCCAGGGGCTCAGACATGTAAGTAAACAACCATTCTATCACTGAGGTGCTTCATCAGATTTTTTTTTTTTTTTTTTAATACCAGGAATCAAATGCAGGACCTCACGCTTGCCAGGCAGGCACTACACTGCTGAGTTATATCCCTGGTTGCTTTAGATCTTCTAAAATTTTATTTTGGAAGCTGGGCATGACAGTGCATACCTATAATCCCAGCACTTGGGAGGCTGAAGCAGGAAGATCACTGCGAGTTAGCGATCACCCTGGGGTACAAAGTGAGCTCAAGGCCAGCTTGAACTGCATAGCAAGACCATCTCAAAAAGACAAAAACAAAATTATTTTGGGACAAACTCTCAATGGCTCAGGCTGGGCTCAAACTTGGAATCCTACTCTACTTTCTCAAACTGTGAAAATGCCATCATGCTAGGCTTATAATTTTTTTTAAATTATGTAGATCCTGTATGTATTGCGCTGGATTTATTTCTTGAAGAATTTCATGGCTTTGCCCACGTCCATAATCCCAGCACCCAGGAGGCCTCCTAAGGCAGGAGGATCACTGTGAGTTTTAGGGCAGCCTGGACTCCTTAGTGGGCTTAAGACCAGGCTAAACTTTTTTTTTTTTAAAGACCAGCCTAAACTCCATAAATAGACCCCGTCTAAAAAAAAATAAATAAAAGAATTTCATGTTAATTGTGAGAGGCATTTTGTTTGCATTTCATTTAAAAAATTTGTTTTCTAAGTGTTCAGTCTAAATCCAATGATTTCTATATGTTCACCTTACGCACAGAAATCATATTGTTCAACTCTTAAGTCCAATAGCATTTTAGAAATTTTTCTTTTCCCCCAAGACAGGGCCTTGCTACACTCAAGCGTTTTAAAATTTATGAAGAGCTGGACAGGGTGAAGATTAGGCATGTCTGTAATCTCTGTGCTGAGAGACAGAGGCAGGAGTATTACAAATTTAAACCCAGCCGAAATTTCACAAAAGACTGTGTTTGATAATGAACTTGAAATCTGATAAGAGTATGTGTGTGTGTTATGACTGCATGTATTTATCCAGTATGAAATTTGTGGAGCTTCAAGAATCTATAGGTTGGGCTGGGGATATAGCTCAGTGGAATAAGCGCTTGCCTAGCAAGCGCAGGGTCCTGAGTTCGATCCCCAGTACCGCAAAAAAAAAAAAAAAAAAAAAAGAATCTATAGGTTATTTCTGTGCTTGGTGGCACACATTTGTAACCTCAACACTGACGAGGCTGAGGCAGGAAGATCATCACGGCCAACCTGGGCTACAATAACAAGTTCAAGAACAGCTTGAACTGCCTAGTGAGAGCCTGTCTCAAAAACAAAAAAGCTACACAAAAGGGAATCTATAGATTATAGCTTAACTTCAGGAAAATATTATTTCTTCAAATTTTTCTACTCACAGAACTCTTAATTTATTTTTTTGGTGCTGGGGATAGAACCTGGGGCCTCCTGCATGATAGGCAAGCATTTATACCACTTAGTCATACCCCTCTCCCCCAGTTCTGTTCTTACAGGACCCTGATCTCACATTTATTAACCCTATTGAAAATGGATCAAAAGTCTTTTTTGTTAGTCTTTTTCTGATCCTCTATACTTGACTTTGGATAACTTTTATTAGTATTTCCTCAAGTAAAGCACAATTTGATATCTGTATACAATGTTCACAGCAGCATTACTTGCAAATTGTCTGTAAGTGGAAGCAACTCCAAGCATCCAACGAAGGGTGAATGAATAAAAATATATAGTGGAGTATGAGTGTTAAAGAAGGCAACTGGGGGGAGGGTGTCCCCTAGCACTAGACATTGAACTCAAGGGCTCTGGCCTGAGCTGTATTTAAAGACCATTTCTAAATTTTGAGACAGGATTTAAGTCACTCTGGCTGGGTTTGACCTTATGATCCTGCCTAAGCTTCCCAAATTGTTGGGATTGTAAGCATGCACAACCATACTTGGCTTTTTCTTTGGGCTTTTTGGAGACAAGGTCTTGGTAGATAAATTAGCCTGAATTCTGTATGCTGCCCAGGCTGGCCTAGAATCCATGATTCTCTTCCCTCAGCCTCTGGAATACTGCGTGGATACCATGCTCAGCTGAAAAGGCAATTCTGACACATACTACAGAATGAATGAATCTGGATACTATGCTCAGTTAAACAAGCCAGTCACAATAAGGCAAATATTGTATGATTCCACTTGTATGACACTATTAAATTCACAAAGTATAGAATGATGCTTGCTAGGAGGTAGTAGGGAGAAGGGGATAAATTGTTAAATGGATAGTTTTAGATTTGCAAGATGAGAAGTTAGGGAGACTTGTACAACAAGAAAAATGTACGTAACACTAGGGAACTAACTATAGTTAGAAAAGGTTAAGATCATAAACTTTTTTATTTTGCCATAATTAAAAATTTTTTTTGTTAATGGTAAAATTTAAGAGTCAGGCTAACTGTAGAACAGTTTGATCCCCTATATCATATTTTAAATCTTTACTAGGATACCACTAAGTGTAGCCTTTATTCCAGGGATACATTATTAAAGGGATACCTTAGCACTTTAAGATGCATTCTTTACCTGGTCTTCAAAATTACTTCAAGAACTCTAAAGTTGGTACTCAGAATTTAATGTCTTTTGCCATGTATAAATTTTGGGAAATTTTTGTTCTGTTACTTCTTGTTTACTCATGGTCTATCTTTTTGTAGTTCTCATTTTAATCAAGTAGGGTCTAGTACAAAGCAAAGATTTAAGATCACTCATAAATGCATGTAAACATCTGTGCAATCTTCTCTTTATTTTTTACTACTGTACCCTGTCTCACTGGGAATTTCATATAAATTTACTTATCTTTATTAGTTTTCAAAGTCAACGCAAGTAGCCTAAAATTACAGATGAGAAAGCTCTGGCTTCCACACAATATCACACAGTATTGCTAAAACTGAGTCAATCAGACCCACGTCAAAACTGTATAGCACTTCCACTGTGTCAATACTTTCTCTTCTCACTTAGAACCTCTAGCTACAGCACATGTATGATGTCTTTTAAGCCTCAATATGAAAGCCATTTGTGATTAACCTTAATATGGTTCCCTAAATATAGCAAGTGATCACTAATATATTACAAGCTGGGCATGGTGGTGTATGCCTGTAATCCCAGCACTTTGGAGGCTGAGGAAGGAGGATTGCTGTGAATTTGAGGCCAGCCTGGGTTACAAAGTTCAAAGCCAGCCTGAACTATATAGTGAAACTTTGTCTCAAAAAGACACACACAATATATAAAAATGTATGAGACTACCTGCATCACCAGGGTAACAATATTTGCAAGTCAGCTAAAGAAAGATGAAATGGATCTATGAAGCTGGGTGTGTGGTGCATGTCGGTAATCTCAGTACTCTAGGGATGCTGAGGCAGACAGTCATGAGTTTGAGGTCACCCTGGACTACCATGTTTGAAAAAATTTCTATGATACACTACAAACATTTTTTTTTTTTGGACACAAGGTCTTGCTGTGTGGTGCAGGCTGGCCTCAAACTTGTAATGATTCTCCTGTCTCAGCCTCCCAAGTGCTGGGATTATAAGTATGCAGCCACTGCTGCTCCGCAGTGGGCCCCGCAGCTGCCCCATGGGCCCCAATGCTGCTCTGCAGTGGGCCCTGCGGCTGCTCCGCTGAGGACCCTGCTCAGGGCACCTCACGGACTGGACCCGCCCCCACCCATAGCACGATGACAGGGTGGAGCCGGGCGGTCCACTGTGAGCATATGTGCTTTCCCACCTCCAACCATGGCAGCTTGTATACACCCATGTATGTTATAGTATAGTCTGAGACAGCTATATCTCTTCCCAAGGCAAGAGTCCAAGGATATAGATAAACCCAGGAGTACAGTTATTATCACAGGGAAGATGACTGGTTGAGTGGTAGGGCAATGGAGATGAGGGAGGAGAAAAATTGAATGATCAAATGGGCCATCATCTGTGTAACTGAGTAACAAAGGTGAAGGTAACGTTATGTAGGACAGCATCCAGAGCTAATTCCCTTCTATGTTCTCTATAATTCTGTATTTCCTCAATAGTTTTTGTATTAACAGAAGTGAAGATAACTTTATATTATACAGCATCCAGTGCAAATTCCCTACTATCTTCTCTATAATTTGGTATTTCCTTTAATGTGTTTGTGTTAAGTAATGTGAAGATAACTATGTAATATAACACCCAGTGCTAAATCCCTACTACATTCTGTATAACTTTGTACTTTCTGTATTGTTTATGGCTTTTCTGGTTCATATGTCTCCATTCTTTTGTCTTTAAAATAAAATTAAAAAAAAAAAAGAAAAAGAAAAAGAAAAAAAAGAAAAAGAAAAAGAAAAAAAAGAAAAAAAAAGTATGCAGCCACAATGCCCAGCTTATGGTACAAAATTGCAGGTCTTTATTTCTTTTGAGCAGAGGTAAATTACTGTAGATTTCTGTCCTAACTATAAAATCTTGAGGGTTAAATCAAATTCCTGAGAAAAGAAAAAAACAGATTAAAAGAAATATCTTTAAAAAGATGCAAATGTAAGAAAATTTTTTTACAAAGGGTCTTGCTATGTAGTTCAGGATGGCCTCAAACTCACTATGTAGTTCAGGCTGGCCTAGAATTCCTTGCCATCTTCCTCAGCCTCTGAAGTGCTGGGATTACATGCATGTACCACTATGGTAAGAAAAACACTGTGACAGAATCAAGCATTAACAAAAATCACCTGCATAGGGGCTGGGGATATAGCTCAGTGGAATAAGTGCTTGCCTAGCAAGCGCAGGGTCCTGAGTTCGATCCCCAGTACCGCAAAAAAAAAAAAAAAAAAAAAAAATCACCTGCATATATTCATTGCATCTATATGTCAAGACTTAGAAGACTTAATATGATACTTCACACTTCTGGAAAAGACTTACATTGTACTCATCAATGATACTATAGACTCTTAATATGTATAGTAAAGTCACACACTCAGTATATGATCCTTTTGGATTTATTGCAACACAGAGAAATTTTAGTTCAGAGGCATCTTATTTTAAAATGTAAATTACTTTCTGCTTCTACATTGTTTGTATACTTACTTAGTAAAGTAAGGTATAGTAAGATTATGTATTTCCAGAGATTTTTTCTTATTCCTTTGAATACATATAGAAGGTTAAGATATCATTTTAGTTATTTGCCTTTAAGCTGCAAAATATAACCACATTGTTTGTGTTGCTGGCATATATGAGAAGGCTAAGTCAACCAAGACTAAGGATATACTGACTGAAAAACCTTAAATTTATATTTAATTAAAATTCTCTAGACTATTTGCATTGGCTCTGCACTATAATTGGTCCACTACCAACCAAAGATGAACTGAATTTGTTTCTTTTTCTGAATCTCAGAGAATATGAAATCTGTGGGAAAGAGAATACTAATTAGTGTGACTCCGTGGTCAGAAACTCTTTTTCCCATTCCTTCCAAAACAAAGATAGCTTTATTTTTATTTGCTTTTACTCTGGTATCACTTTTGGGGATTCCAGCTTCTTGGATGAAAATCTGATGTGATTTTCTGTCTTGATTGAGTCTTAGGCTTTGTCCTTCATCTCCAGATGTGTCCTTCGCCTGGATGTGCTCCAATGAATCAAGTAAGCAGATATAAAAGCAGTTCTAATGATCTGTATCTCTGGGTCGATGTTATAAAAATGACTGGTTTTCAATTTACTTATATAAAAGTTCAGTCATGTTATAAGAAATGTTTCCCATATTTCATTTACTTTAGATTTCAGGTACCAAAATGTTTGTTCTGCACATCTAATCTATCACAGTAGTAGAAAAAGAGCTCAATTTATTCTAGTTCTATCATAATTTGAATAGTTAATTTATCGCTTTCAAGCTAACAAACTCGTCTTACTCTATAGCCCTAGTCTGTTTTTCTTTATTTTGTCAATTACTCAATATTTTGTTTAAATATTTGACTTCTTAGTGACACTAACCAATGTTTTACTGTTAAGCCAACCCTTTTGAGATTTCTTTTCTTTTTTTTGGAGACATGGTTTCCCTATGTAGTTCAGGTTGGCCTTGCATTTGTGGCAATCCATTTGCCTCAGGTTCCTGAGTGCTGGGATTACAGGTGTGTGCCACCATGCTTGCCCCCCGTATAGATTTCCATAGCATGCACTATTTGATTTTTCCAACTTCTGTCTCACTTACTGACATCTTTTTTTCCAATTACCCCTCAAATGCTAATGATTCGTAGGTCTCTAGCCTGTCATCTTCCATTTTGAACATATTCCATGGACAATCTCATTCACTGCCACTCTAAAGTTCATATACATGCTGCTAAGTTTTTTTTTTTTAAACCAGGAATTGAACTCAGGACCTTACACTTGCCAGGCAGGCTTTTGTGCTGCTGAGCTATATCCCTGACCCCTTTGCTGCTAGGTTTGTATGGCTATCACAGACATCTCTGAAACTACAGACCATTACTTCTAGTTGTCTGCTTAACATCTCTACTTCAAAAACACAATTAGTTTCAGTTTAATGCATTAAACACTGAAGCCATTAACCACTGTTTGTCAGTTTACTTCCTTTTTCTTTTCTTCCTTTTTTTTTTTTGGAATGGGTTTGACCACAAAGCCTTGCACATGCTAAGGAAGCCCTCAACCACTCAACTACACACTCCTGTAATAATCTGCTGTTTTCAATCATTCCTTCTGTCACACTCCACTCTTCCCACTATACACTAGCATTTTTCTAGATTCCATATGTGTCACATGAATTATTATTTATAAATATTTGCTTCTCTCCCTTCAAAGGTTTTTAATTCTCCAGCCCCAACTTACAGAATTTAATTAGCTTTCGGACTAAAAAGTGAGAAGAGGCAGTGAATACTATGGCATGCCCCTTGTCACTCAGCAGAGATATTGGTCTATCATCCAGGGTCTCAAGGAAAGACAACATGGAACAGATTCTTGATGGTCATAGAGTATGAAAATACAATAAACCTTCCTTGTTTAAAACCTTTGGGATTTGAGGATCACTGCTTAAAACTGCAAATCCTAGACAATTTTCCCTGATATAACACACTAAACATATCATCCTTATTTAAAAATCCTTCCTAAGATCCTAATTTCAATTATAGTAAAGTTTTGACTCTTCTGCAGTCAAATACTCTACCCCTGAGCTACACCCCCGATTTTGACTCTTCTGAATGGAAAAGGAAACCTCTACGTGACACAGTACATTAGTATTTTTTTTTATAGTCTCATTTATAACCACTATCACATATTCTCCTTTGGATGCCTGTCATATCCAAAGATATGTAATTCTCTAAACTCACTTATTTTATGGTTTTGTGACTTTCTTTGGAGGTGCTGTTGTCACTGTGTAAATACATCCTTACCCTTGATGTTGTCCAACTTGTCTACTGAATTTAATATATAGTAGTATATGTGTCACTTCTTCATGATGTCTTCTTAGTCATCCCAAGTGGTCAGAGTATCTGTGTGTCACAGCATTTGTACATGACTCTGTTACAAAATTTAATACTGTTTACACATGAGTATGTCTGAATCCCTGAGAGCAATAGCCTTATCTTCTTTAAGTTTTGAATCCTAGTGATCAATACTTACAGTAGGTCACAATAAATATCTGATTCAATAAATAGTCTCATGCTTAGAGAAACTATGGGTTTAAGAGATCCTCTCTCCTGGCTACTAAATTATTTTGGTGAATTCACTGATATTTCTGTTATCAAAACTTCATTATTTGTTCTGTGATATGTGAATATTATCATAAAAAGCTACATGAAAATCTTTTAGGCTTTTGAGGACACATACAATTCCTATCATGTCATTCATCCATCCATTCATTCAGTCACGATCTCGGTATGTAGTGCAAGCTGGCCTGGACCTCACTACGTAGTCTAGGCTGTCCTAGAACTCACAGTGATCCTCCTGCCTCAATCTCCCCAGTGCTGGGATTATAGGAGCAAACCCCTACACCCTGCTGTTTTTGATTTAACAGGCCATTAAAAGTGTGAAAAAACAAACTCCTAATTTGAGAACTGCAGAGCAGTGGGGTGGGAAAGAGGGATGGGACAGATGGACAGACTATAGGTCTTAGACTGCATCTGGTCTGCAGACTGAGTATTTTTATCCTAGTTCAGGTAGACTGTATATAAATTAAAATTCATTATTATTAGGGGCCAGGTATATAGCTCAGTGGCTCAGCACCTGCCTGGCAAGTATGAGGTTCTCAATTCAATTCCTGGAACAACAAAAAAAATCATTATTATATTATTAAAGAGACTGAGAATCTCCCTAAGGTACCAGAGAAGTAAAGCAGCAGGAAAGACACAAATGTTGCTACTGCTTAAATTCTACTGTACCTTTGGCACAATGATTCTAGCAAAGAGCTTCTAGAATGTTGAAATTAATCACCAAATGAATTCAGCAAATAATATGTTGGAAGAATTTGACACTGAAGTCTTACGCTGATGAAAAAAATGAGATGTTCTCAGAAGTCATCAGAGATTTACTAACCATAGTCAGAAAACTAAGAAATAATGTCACTTCCTTACTTAAACACTGACTTTTGACTGTTAAAAGATCACTATCACTAACCTTTGCAGCCTCACATTAAAAAAAACCTATTTTTATTCTAGATAAACTGTTCTATTTATTTTCTACAACAGACTATTATTATGCTTTACATATATTACGTTGCCTGAAATGAACCTACCATGCTCATCTCTCTTGATATCATTAATACATTTAAAATTGTTACTATTTAATTCTGAGTAAAGGCAGAGGAGACAAAAAAAAAGGAAGGGAAAAAAAAGTCTTTTGTTTGTTTGTTTGTTTGTTTAAGATAAGGTCAGCATACATAGTTCAGGTTGGCCTTCAATTTCTGTTACGTAGATTGGCCTCAAACTTGCAACCCTCCAGCCTTAGCTTCCCCAGTGCTAGGGTTACAAGCTTGCACCACCACACCTGGCTTTTTGTTTTTTGTTTTGTTTTTATGTTGCTGGGGATTGAACTACAACCACTATCACTGAACTACAACCCAGCCCTAAATCTTTGGATAAATTACACAAATATGTTATAGTTTATTAGTCAGTTTGTCATTTTTTGAGGCAGGGTCTTGCTTTTTAGTTCAGGCTGGCCTTGAACTCACTTTGCAGCTCAGGCTGGCCTTTGTACCCAGCTTTATATATTTTAAAATATACAAATATAGAAATAAATTAAAAAGTTGAGGTTAAAAATAAATTTTAATAGAGGTTCTTCTCATGGTGTCATAAGAGATTTGTGAATGCTATTTTGGAAATTATTACTTTACTAAATAAAGAATTTTATAGGCCAGGCATGGTGGCACACACCTGTAATCCCAGCACTTAGAGGAGGCTGAGGCAGAAGGATCACCTAGTTTGAGGCCAGCCTGGGCTACACAGTGAGTACAAGGCCAACCTGAACTACAAAGCAAGACTCTGCCTCAAAACACAATACATAATTTTTTGAGACCATGTTTCAAAAACAAAAACATGTATTATTACTGGTTCTCACATATCAACACCTCTCTTTCTCCTTTCCTTCCATGGTACAGGGAGCCTTTGTATTCAACTACATCTCCATCCCCATCAACCCTCTCTCCTGCCCCCACCCACCTGCCTTGAGACAAAGTCTTAAAAGTCACTAAATTGCCTCAACCTCCCAGTGTACTGGGAGTACAGGTATGTACCACCACATCTGACTCACTTGTTTTCTTTTTACAATACTATACTGGAAGTCCTTACAAGTGAGTTAGGAAAGTATCTTAAAAATCTGGTAAAACAAATAGCACTAGCCTGTTGAAGAAGTGCTCTCAGACGAAGACCTCTTCCGAGTAGGGCTACAGTTTGTGCTCTCTGAAGGTCGCTGGGAAGGTTTATCTGAGGTTGACTGGGAACCTAAAAAAGAAATCATAGGAAAACTCATGTCTACCAGTATCAAACCATTCTATGTCAGAACTGTATATTTTAGTTGCTGCCACTGCCATCCCTGTAATAACATAACTTGTAAGCTGACAATAAGAGGCAAATAAGCAGAGGACAAACCACACTAGATGTTGCCGACAGAATTTCTCAGGTGTCACATAATTTCTCCTGTATTTAAAATTCTTTGCATATATTAGCAAAGGGAAAACTAGTTTTAGATGAACAGCACATATAATTTAATTTTTATGTATCACCACTATGAAGCATTATTAAAAATATTTATGAAATTACTAGCAATGTTCTAACCAAAGCAGTTCCTGCTTTTATTTTATTAAAAATTCATATAAACCCACAAATAAAACTTGTAATACTATTAGTTAGAAACAGTTAATGTGAGAAAAACAGACCCCACCTAAGTATTTCATTTAATAGAATCAAAGAAGTAAAGAGTTGGACTTTAAATGCACACATTGTATCCAATTCATAAAAATAATTTTCACATTGCTTTTGATCAATAAAAATTCTGCAAGAACTCATTAATTTATCCGTGGAACAGAGTAACTCTTTAAAGCTGTATACAGAAGGTTCCTTTGTTATCTGCATAAAATGTCATGAAAATAAAATCAAATTCCTTTCAAAATTTTAGCAAAATCCCGAAACAATGTGGCATTTTTAGCTATCTCTTGTTCAAAAGAAGGTATATTGCTCAGGAAGATTGTTTTCCTGAATAAAATATACTTGTTATACTAGTTTCCTCATAATCTAAAAAACCAACTGTGGAAAATACATCTTATTTTTATCAAAAGCAAAAAATTTAGCAGCACTTGAAATGTTCACTTTTATCATTAAAAAATTCATGAATAAAAAATTCTAACATATAATTGGAGACACAAAAGATACAAGAATTCTAGTACTTGAAGATGAGATTTTTAAGATCTGGCTCTAAATCAGAGTAAACTCTTTAATGAAGAAGTGACAAATCATTGAAGGAAAACACAGGAATGAAAGAAATGAATAGAGCTAAGTTTCCAGTATTTCTTTTTCTCCAAGAGAAATAGGCTATAAGCTTTCTTTTAACTAAGCAGTATCTTAAATCACATCACTGTAAATACTCTTTTAGTAGGCTACTGGCAGTAATGCTCAGGTGAGAAATAAGACTAGCCATTCAAGAGCTGTGACAACCTTCTTCTGAAACAGTGATGACTGACATAAGATCTATTCAAGAAGAAAGACTATTTATTACTGAATCTTAAAAACAGATACAAAGGGATTTAAAAAGCCAACAGTACAATAAATCCCCTTGGAGTATGGTTCAGATAGGATAAGATTTCCACTAATGAGCTAAATATAATAAAATATCTAAGAAATAAAAGCCTAGGCATCAATGAAGACTTTATGTATTAACTGAAAACTTTATATACAGAATAGATATATATTCCCTACCCAGACACACAGCCAAGACAGAAGACAACAGTGGCCAAGAAGCTTGAGACATTACTGAACTCTATCACCATTCCTGATGAATGGACGACTGTAGATTAAGTACCAGGAAAAAAAGGAGTTTCAGAGCACTTTTTAGTCTTCTCTCTTAGTCCTAAACTAACATATATTAAGTATATTTTTATATGTTCAGTACTACTCTAGATACTGTAGGGTGGGAGAAGAGATTATAAGACAGTATTTTATACTGCCCTCAAGGAGCTTATTGAGGGGTGTGTATGCCATCATGTATTACATTTCAGGTGGCCTTTGTGCCATCCACTCTTGAGCTCTGTCTTCAGTTCCTAGAATATTTGGTAACGTTTCCCAAATTTCTTGGTCATCTTCAAGAAACTCTTGATGAAGGCTTCAACTATACCTTTGATCATCAGGATATCCTGAGAATCACCCTGCCTGGCCTCACCCACCTCAGGGTAAAAGAGGGTACAGGCACATTCTTCAAAGCTCCTTCTTTTGGTGGCATCTGGAGCTGCAGAGGAGGCAGTGGGAGGTGGAATGGGGGTCAGATCCCCGGAGATCGTTATTGGCAGCATTGTACAGCAATTCCTGAGAAACTGAAACAATTGAGAGAGAGATGGCTTAGCTCACTTAGCTTTTGAGCCATTTTTCATTTCCTGAAAGTAATGGAGGCCAGCAGCCTATCCTTAGGGTTTAATAAGAGACTGGAATAAAACTTCTTTCAGGAAGGTTTTCACTTCATTTTTGAAAGTCTGTTTGAATTCCCTCTTCACACAGCGCAGAGCTGTTAACAGTATTCCACATTTAAAGAGAATAAAGTTGCATCCCTGAGATACAGATCTGTATGGCCTCATCATCAGCCTTAGAATCTTTTTCATTCAAAAACAGTGTTGTAGAAGTGGTAAGAGGATGAGGATACTGAAAAAAAAAAATTACCCAATGATGCAAAGTGAACAAGTTTAAGACTCAGAAAAATGATGCTGTCAACTATGTACAAGAAGTAGCAACCTGCTAAAGATGTACACAAGTATTGTATGTTAAAATTAGCCTAATAGCAGAAAGCATATGAAATCTGCAAACATTATCTTCACTACTGCCAAAAACCCACCGCTTTGTAAATTCCATGGTGTGGTGGGTGGCTAGAGAAGAATAAGATAATGTTCAGAGAGAACTAGTTTATCTCTTTCAACCAATATACTTGTTTCCAAATCTAAAACAAAATGAAATGCAGAGTTGAGTGTAGCATGCTACACTAGTTTGTAGTGTAGTATGAATAAATTATATGGAGTAAGGAGAAAGGCACCCTCCTGGGTTTGATTCCCAAACATGCAACAACTTATAGGATCAAGGCAAGTAAACATATCTGAATTAATAAAGCACTCTATTTTTGTGTTTTGTTTTATTTATTTATTTATTTTTGAGACAAGGTCTCACTAGGAGTTCCAGCTCGTCACTGAACTCACTATATAGCCCAGGTTGGCCTTGAATTCACAGCAATCCTCCTGCCTCCATAGCAAAGCACTTCTAAATCACAAGGTTGTTTTGACTACCAAAACAACATAAAGTGATCTCAAAATCATTTTACAAAACTTAAAGTGTTTTATAAATGTTAGTTATCTGGAGGGGAATAGGGAAAAAAAGAGGTATTTCAGGTACAGGTACAAATTCCCTATGATGTAATTGTGTATATCTAAATTGTGCCAGTCAACAACAAAAAATGTTAGCTGTAAATTAGCTCCCTATGCTTATTATGGAACATCAATCTACTTAATTTAGTTTTCAGGGAGAGGTTTAATTTGGCTCATGTGTCTATTTCATTTATTACTGGTGAGAGGGACTGAACCCTGGGCTTTGTCCATGCTAAACAGATACTTTAGCAATGAACCATACCTACCCTAGCTTCACTATAGAATTTTTATACTTTAAATATTTACTTATCTCATTGACATGGTTAGGTTAACGCTCAGTATTAAAATAAAACTTAAAGAAAGATTTAGGTCCAACTAGAGTTGGAACTAATCTAGAATTTCAACCATTTATCTTAAATACAAAGTGAATCCAGTTAGGGAGTACTCATAAGAAAGTTCCTGTAGTGCTGGTAGGTGTTTGTAGAAGAGGCAATAGTTCCTCTGAAATGAATCTCCAACTCACTGACTCTTTACCATAGCTATTCTAGGGAAAGGATTATATCCTGGATTGTAGCAATAAAACCAGATGTCCCCAAGTGACAAGTCAGCAGAAGCTTTCTGACTTTTTGTTCAGTTCTTTACTTGGGAACAAAGTACTTTTCTGCTTCCTCCATGTAGTTCTTTTAAATCATGGCTGTTTCCACAAGTGTTGCTACTTTATAGCTTTCTCTAAGTGAGGAATATTTGCTCATGTGTAATTTTAGATCTGTCTGGAAGGATGTGAAGACCCTCCAAGTTTAAGAAAATCCAGTTTGATGTTCCAATTCAAGAAAATCTGATACTTTCTTAGAAGAATACAGAGGTACCAGAGAGTTTCCCACATTTCTCATTTCAATTAACTGCAAAGATGAATAATTAGGTAATTAAACCCAAAATTCCACATTTCACAAAATTTGGGGGTAGAAACACTCTGGAGTCTCTCAATACTCAAAATAAGAGCCTCAGAACTATGCTTAGAAGTTCTACACATATAAGTGAAGTAGAAATTATAGATGAATCACAGAACAAGATATATTTAAATAAAACCAGACTTTACCATAAATTATGTATTAAGAGGAGTACATTATTTGCCTTTGTTGGAAATAAACCCCTGCAGGTAAGTAAGAGGGCAGACTACTGCTAAGAAGAGAAAATGACAAGCAGTATCACAAACTGGAATAGTACATAGAGGCAACTACTTAGAAGTGGTTCCGATTATACTCTGAATTTTATTTGGCCATTATTTGGTGAACTTTTTTAAAGATGAAAGGTCTTGGGAAAACATTTATGTCAATTTAGGAAAAAAGGGGGAAAGAATAAATTTATAGCAAAACAATAAGATGAAATCATGGATAACAATATCAGAAAGATGAAAAAGGAAAAGAGAATGTATCAATTAGGCATAAGAATCTGGCAATCTTTATACACAAAAATGAGCAGAGACCAAGAAGCTGTTCTGAGGCTGACTTGTCTCAAAAGATCTTGATTGAAAGAGGAATTCAAAGACATCAAAGATTTAAAAAAATTACTCTTATAGCTTACAGATGCCTGGGTATGAGGAAAAGAGTTAAATGGGTAAAGATAATAAAATAAAGAACATTCCCACTGATAACAGTATTGGTGTAGGGAAGGGGAAAAGATGGGATGGAGGCATCACAAACAAAACATACGAAAAAAGATTAAACATAATTACTTCATTGAAATTCTGAAGATTTTAGGCTGAAAAATGAATTTCCTGGTGCAGAATATAAACCACTAAAAGAACACAATAAATGAACCCAACAGTTTGGCTGGATAAAACATGTATTTCTTTCACTCTAAATTTACTACTGTATTTTAACTTTTATAACTTGAAATAGTATGGATTTCGGACACACCCTGCTTGGAATTCAACTCCAAAGTATTATCCAGCAGGGAAATGATTTAAATGAGCAGAATGTCTTGATGTTTCCAATGCTACAAATATATTCATATAAGTCATGGCAAAACAGATTAAGTGTGCTAGAATTACCAATATATGAACAATTAGTTCAAAGAGATGATATAAATTTGTTTACTTTTCTTTGGTACCAGCAAATGAACTTGGGACCTTGTGCTTGCCAGGCAGGCACTGCGCAGCTGAGCTATATCCCCAGCCCCATAAATTTATTTACTTTAAAATAGTTTTAATTGGAATACAGCTCAGAGTTAAGAGCATTTAATTGGCATGACAAGCCCTGAGTTCAATCCCAAGTACGAACAAAAATATTTTATAACATTTAAGTCAATCTTTCCCAGTAAAATTTAGATGTTTACAAAATTTGTTTTTTTTATTTAAAAAAATTATTTATTTACTTATTTTTGTGATACTGGAGGTTGAACCCTGGGCCTCAAGCATGATAGGCAAGTGCTTGATACCAACCTATATTCCCAACACCTTTTAATTTAAACATTTAAAAAATTTTGAGATAAATTCTTGCTAAATAGACCAGAGTGGTCTCAAAGATGCAATCCTCCTGCCTCAGCCTCCTGAATAACTGGAACTACAGGCATGTGCCACCATGCCCAGGTAAAAATACTTATTTTTAAAAAGTTCTTTTTGTTACTTATAAATTTGGGAATGTTTGTTAAAACAGTAAAACTACTTGTAATATAAATGGTTATCATGGTAATCAGATATGAACATCAAATAATGAACTATTTGGAAACTTATGGTTAAGTTCTTCCCCCCCCAGATTCAAGTTCTGAGTCTTTTGCTATGGTTTACAGATCACAGCAGTCCTGGAAGCTTCTTGTCAATGAGCTGATTGGTGAGATAAAAGCTGGATCTACAATAAAAACAGCCACTTCCAATTGTGGGAAATAGATTTACAGAAAGCAATACATTTTGTCTGACTCATCAACTAAATGTACTACAAGAGAATGACTCAGAGACTGTACTGTTGACTTTTAAGCTAAAGAGTTAGTGTTTTTCTAATTACTCTACTTCTCATAATGTCCAAATCATACCATTCACTGAAATGTAATCCCTTTGGAAATTCCCAGAACCATACTAATCACAATTTTCTGCTTTTATTTCCACATGTTCACACTTTACTTATGAATGTATTCTGTACACAATTCTAGAAAAACTGTCTAAAATATATTCTTTCCCAAACAAAAATATCTAGTTCCCATTTATTTGGAGGGTACAAAGTAGTTAACAACATTCAAATACGTAATACATAATACTTACATGCAGTAAATCACCTTTAATAATGTCCCACTGTCTGGTTATTTTACCCTTTGTAAGCTGTAAAAGCTAAATATAAGATACTTGACCCTACTGCTTTGTCTGTTTTGGAAACAGGCTCACCACTTCTGACACACATACAGTCACGAGTCAAAAATGCTTAAAAAAACGAATCTCTGATATCCAGAATGGATATTCTTTCTCACTAGATGTATTTCATGTCTATCTAATAGAGATAGATTACTGGGACAGAATCACTTGTTGGAATTAGATAAAACCAAAAAACCTAGCTTCACTTAAGTGTGTGATTTTACTACAACGATGTTTGCAAAACACTGATCATAAAGTGTTGATTTTTTTTTGGTTTGTTTTGAGACAGGGTCTCCCTATATGTAGTTCAGGCTGGTCTTGAACTCACTATGTAGCCAAGACTGGCCTTGATCTCATTGTGATCCTCCTGCCTCAGCCTCCTGAGTGTTGCGATTCAGGCATGCATAGCTTTAGATAATTAGTCTTTAGGCTAACAATCACATGCACATAATTTATAGAAAACCAGTTATAATTAGGTATGACGGTACACAGCTATAATTCCAGAACTCTGGGAAGCTGTGGCAGAAGGATCACAAGTTTGAGCCCAGCCTGTCTTGAAATAAAAAGAGAGCTAGGGATGCAGCTATTTGCCAAGGCCCTGGGTTCAATTGTACTATAAAACAAACCAACCAACAAACCCAAAACTGATTAGATACGTAATTCTTTGCCTGTGCTGTTAATGTGATTTTACTTATTTTTCCTCAAATTTACATCAACATTACTTATCAACTGTGTCTGCTCTATTGGATGTAGGGTGGAGGCATGTGTGCAATCTCTTACTCAGAAGGCTGAAGCAGGAGGATCAGTACTTCTAGGTCAGCCCAGGGAACTTGGTGAGTGAGATCTTGCCTCAAAACCAAAAAATAAAATGTTTGGGGATGTAGCTCTGCAATCCTTAGGTTTAATCCCCATTACCACTCCTTGCAAAAACAAACTCCAAAACATGATAAATCCACATAAGGAAAATAGTGAAGAGTCTTTAGTTTTTCCATAACCACTTATCAGTTTGACAGGCATTTTAGTCAATAATTTGGATTCTGCTTTTTAAAACAACTTGTTACTTTGAAATAATTTTAGATTTACAGAAAACCTGCAAAGAGAGCACAAGAATTCTCATATATCTTTCTCCTAACTAATGTTAACACTTTATACAGCTATGGTAGGTACAGTTCTCAAAACTAAGAAATTAACATTGGCCTTTTTTTTATTAATGCAATTCTAGATGTTGTTCAGCTTTCACTAATTTTTCTACTTAATATCCTTTTGCTGTTGAAGGGTCCCGACAAGGCTATCATATTGTATTCAATTGTCATGTGTCCCTTACTTTCCTCTGATCTGTGACAGTTTCTCAATCTTTCTAGTTTTTTAAGGTCCTTCATACCATTTTGAAAGGTGGGAGTGAACACGGGGCTGCTTCTATGAGCTACACCCCAGCACTTTATTTTTTAAGACAGGATTTTATTAAGTCACTTAGGAGGGACTGGAACTTGCAGTCCTCCTGCCTCAGCCTCTCACAGTGCTGAGATTAACAAGTGTGTGCCACCAAGCCCTGCACTTGATACTTCTCAGCAATACTGACCAGGAATTTTGTAGAAAGTCCCTTTTTCTCCTGTTAGACTGGGGTTATAGGTTTCTGGACAACATACACCGGGATGAAGCTTCCTTCTTACCACATTACAACATAGGTGTAAGACCTATCACAATACAGGTCTTATCATAGGTAAGAGCAATCCTGTACTTGGTTAAGTTTATGTTTATCAGGGCTCTTCTGTGTAGTTACTATTTTTCCCTTTGCCCACTTTATTCTTTGGAAGTAAGTCATTAATATCCAGCCAATGTTTAAGAAGAGGAGGATTAAGTTCCACCTCCTAATAGGGGATGGTCTACATAAATCATTTTGATTTTTTCTGTAAAGAGTATTTGCTCTTTATCCTCTATATATTTATTTAGCCAGTCATTTATTTAACAAAATAGACTTGTGGATATTGATCTTTAAGATTATAGCCTAATATTGTTACTATTTCATCACTTAAATTGTCCAGGATAATAATGTCCCAGAGGTGATCAACAATTTCTATAATCATTGAGGAAAGATTAAATAACTAGTAAGGATTACTACCAGAAAAAGATGAAAAATAATAAAATGTAAAAGTATAAAAATTTTAATTATCTATATTGCCTCAATTCCCATTTGTTACTTGTCCAAAAACCTAACATTTGTTATACAAACTGCTCTTAGATAATAAAAAACAACCTACTGCTAAAGCCAACAGTGTATTTCCAGTTCATTTCCAACTGATCAAACACTTGACAATGTTGACTAATAAATTCCCTTAAACTCAGTGTGAAAGCATGCCTGTAATACCAGCACTTAGAAGGCTAAGGCATGAGGACTGCTGCAGGTTCAAAGCCAGCCTGAACTACATACATAGTGAGTTCAAGGCAAGACTGTGTAAAAAAACAAAACCTCAGTGAGAGCCAGGTATAGTGGTGCATGCCTATAATCCCACAACAGAGGAAGTAGAGCTAGGAGGATCACCCCAAGTCTGTGGCCAGCCTAGGCAAGACAGACCAGCCTAAATTAAATAGTAAGTCCCTGTGTGAAAAAAACAAAGAAATTCTGTGTTCACTCTATTGTCATTTCTTCTTAGAGCTTTAATAATCACCTATGTAAAACCTTTAGCTCTGACCTCTCTTTTGAGCTACACATCCTTGTGTCCCAAAAAACAAAACGGAACTAAAACTTTTTTTTTTTTTGTCTTCTTTTTTTTTTGAGACAGGGTCTTGCTCTGCAGTTTAGGCTAGGCTTTAGCTCACTTTGTAGCCCAGACTGGCCTCTAACTCTCAACAATCCTCCTGCTTCAGGCTCCCGAGTGCTGGGATCACAGGTGTGCCACCCCGCCCAGCTTAAAACTATTTTTAACTTTCTCCTTTTGGTGAATCTTTGCTCAACCAACTGCGCAATATCTGGGAGTCAGTATTTTTTCTGTTTCCTTATTAATTAGTACTTCTGAATATGTTTTCTGTTTCTACTTACATTTAGGTCCTCCTCATAATATTTTGTTGGGATAATTTCCAAAATATGATATTCCTTTCTCTAATCCATATTTTACATTGTTGTCAGTGTAATCTCAGCAAACTGTTCTGCTGAAAATCCTTAACCTTTAATTGCTTACAGGGTAAGCTCCAAATCCTTGTGTCTGTCATATATGCAAGAGGCTTTTTAATCTGTCCCTGCCTATTTTTCCAGCCTCCTATCTTGGGTCCCATACCAGACTACTACTAATACCTAACTGAGCACAGTATCACAGCCCCACACTAAACTCATTTCTCAGGAAGAACTATTCTTTACTCCTTATGCTTTGGAGGCTAAATTTTAAAATTCCGTCTCAACACCCTTCACGTGAGTCCTTCACTCCTCAATATTGGGAATTATCAATACTTACTTGTACATGTCTGTGCTACACTAGAAATTCTTTGAAGCAGAAATTATGTTACTTGTGGCTACATTTGTCACACCTGGCACAGGGCACAATATGATTCAGGACAGATACCATAAGGGAAGAGATCAGAATAAAAACACATAAAGTATACCCTAAACAAAGGACGCTTTGATTTTCAAAGTAAACAGATTAGGAGACATCTGAAGTTGACGTGGTATTTCCTAATATTCTACTTAATTAAAAGTCTTTCCCCAACTGTTTTTTTATTGAAAGGTTAAAATTGTGTCCATGTTTACCTGAAAAAAAGCATATTAGGTTTCCATTTGAAAAATTCAGGCAGGAGTTAGTTCCTGGGTTCATAAGAAGAACTAAAGTAGTGAGTTGGAGGGAGCAGAGTTTGGTGTGAAAGGCCTATTCTTTCCTTTGGGTGGGAAAAAAGAATGGCACAATTTGACAGAAATGAGCTGGGATCTGATCAAATCCCCACTTCCCTGCTCAGGACCCAGGTATTCAACCCCCAGCTCAACCCCACCCTTACAGTTCCCCTCAGGAACCCAAAGTCCCTCTTTCCCAAATCTTAGGTACCCATCCCTCATCAACTTCTCCTTGCCATGGCATAAAGGCTGAGAAAAGTCAGGAAGAAAAGGATGGTAAGCAGGGACTTCCTCAAGACAACAAGAGTGGCTTCCGCTGAACTCTATCACTAAGCTATAGGTTCATCCATCCCTTTCTACTCAAGGGACCTGCCACAAAACCCTGGAGCCCTGCTTGGCCTCCTGGCTATCCCAACACACTGAAGTTCTGGACCTGGTGGCTAAGACCTAGTCCTGATGACATAGAAGAGCTCTATAGCAGGATCCTCAGTCACTAGTGCCAGAGGAATGAAGCATGAGGTAGAGTCCCCCACCTTCCCTCAGTAAGACAAGAGCTCCTAGAATTATCTACTGCGTGAGACTGAATGGAAGAGCAAAGACTATGTCCCACTTCTTCCCCCAACTGAAACCCACCAAGGTAGCTCCTCCCTTACTCTTGGAGCTCAGAGCTGGACAGTCCACTGCCCATCTTCAACCCTGCTTTGCAGGAGTACCAATGACTGGATGACCCAGCAGGAATCACAATACTCTCCTTGGGAACAGGAAGGGTTGATAGTCATACTTTGTCAAATCAAGTCAAACCTTGGGGACTGGCAAGAAAGAACTGCCTCCACTCAAGCATGCTGGGGCTTAAGGCAGTAAGACCCATCACAGTCCCCATGATTAATAGCTAGGAGTCTGTACTAAGCTGTGTCAAACTGTAAGGCAGGCTATGAGGGCTCAGGCCTGCCCCTCCAAGAAAAAGAGAATCTTCCAAGGTTATAATTGAGAGCAGCTCTACCTTCCTTCTCAGTAAGAAAGAGGAGGTGGGTCCTAAGACTGAGGGACCTACAGGCTGCAAAAAGACTTTTAGCCCTCCCCATCCACCCTCTCCACTAAACTTTGATCTTAACTTCTGAAGTATTCACTAACTCCAGGTAATAACAGAATTGAACTGAACTGCAGTTCATCCAGCTGATGATAGAAAACTGGTCACAGAACAATGAACTTGCAAAGAAAAAGAAAAAAAGAGAGAAAAGAGTTTTTATTCTTAAAGCAGATACTCCTGCCTCGGCCTCCCAAGTGCTGGCATTATAGGCATGCGCCACCACACTCAGCTATTCAGACTGGTCTTGAACTCACTATGTAGTCCAGGTTGGCCTCAAACACAATCTTCCTGCCCCAGCCAGCCTGGGATTACAGGTGTGCACCACCACACCCATTTAATCAGATGTTTCAGCACATTTAGATTTCCCTGTTATCTCCTTGAGGACCCTCAATCCAGGTTCACATTCATCACTTCACCCTGTGTCCCTTCAGGCAATTTCAATGTCCAAGTAGATAATACATTCAACAACATGACTTGGTATCTCATATCATCTTAATTTCCTCATTGTTTATAAACTTCTCAAACTCAAACTCTTTTTCTTGCTGAAAAATGCCAGATACATTACACAACAAACTGAGAGTACCATAGCAAATCAGAAAACAGGTACCACCTAAAGGGAGCCTGTCAGATCCAGGAAATATGGACTGATTGTTGCTTGATGTTCCAATTACTATTTTTTGGTGGTATTGGAGATATGATCTACATATACAATGACCTATGATCTATATATATAATGAGCTATATTCCAGCCCTTGTCCGTTTTTTTGGTGGGGGGGGTAGGGTCTTGCTAAGTCAATAAATTTAGCAGGCTAGTCTTTCTTGTTTGTTTGTACTGGCAATCAAACTCACAACCCGCACTGGCCAAGCAGGCACTGTGCTGCTAAGCTCTACCCTGGCCCAGCTGAGGCTAGTCTTAAACTTTAGATTCTCTTATACCAGCCTCCCAGAGGGCTGGGATTACAGGTGTGTGCCCCCATTCCTATGCTGTTATTATATTTTTACAAGCAGTATTTTGTTCTTTGAGACAGGGTCTTGCTAGAAGTTCAGACTGGCCTTGAACTCACTATGTACCCAGACTTGCAGTTATCCTCTTGCTTCAGCCTCCCAAATGCTGGGATTACTGGCAGTGTGCCACCACACATGGCTCAGAATTCTAAATTTTTATGCAAAAATGCCCAATTCTCCTTAGGGAAGTCTCATCACTTTCAGTTATACATTTGTGATACACACATGTATACAGTACGTTTGCCAATCTATTTCTGTGTGGTGAAATAACTCATACATCATCGATAAATTAGAGTATTACCAAGACAATAAGAAAGTTGTGTTGGATCACACATTATTTTTCAAAGTACACAAATGCTTTCCAACACCAAGTTAGCCACTGAGTAGAGTATACACTAACACAACACTAAATGCAAAAGGGCAAGGAGTAATGCAGTTCTGTTCAAAATGCCTATTCATCTCACTTTGTACCACAGGCTTTCCTGCAAGTGTTTACTGTGTGATTTAGCCCAATCTGTGGGCAAAAGAAACAAAGGACAATAAACTAGAACCAGCATTACTCTATGTATTCTGCTAATGACATCCTTTTATGTCTATAACTGAGAAGCTTTAGCCCATCTATATACCACCCTCTATCAAGCTACCTTTATCTTTTCCTAAAAAATTAAGTTGCATAGGTTTTAAGGGTCAGCACCAAACTCTATTTTACCCAGAAGCTCTTTCATTTTTAGTGAATGACACTACTAAATGGAAGTTTTCAAAAATTAATTCACAGCACTGGTGTGATGGCCATGCATATAATCTCAGCCCTCAAGAGGCTGAGGCAGGAGGATTGTTGCGAGTTCAAGACTAGCCTGGACTACAAAGTGAGCTCAAGGCCAGCCTGAACTGCGTAACAAGACCCTGTCTCAAAAAGAGCCAAAAAACAAAAAACAAAAGAAAGAGACCAGTCTGAGCTACAGATGAGATCGGGCATGTTCATGGTGGTATGGCCACAGACAAGCCTGGGCTATAAATAAGCTCAAAGCCAGCCTGAACTACATAGTAAGACCCTGTCTCAAAAAGACAAAAAAAAAAAAAAGAAAAGAAAAAAACAACAAGAATTCATAGCAAAATGCTCTGATCTCCTACCAAAACTTCTCTAACAAGCCTCAGAACAACATATCCAAACTTGATGATTACTGCCATACCAACCTTCTATAGATACCTCAAGTCATATGTACTACAGGACTAGGAGTATAGCTGAGTAGAGGGCTTGCCTGGCATGTGTGAGTACCTGGGTTCAACCTTCAGCACAGCAAAACAAACAAAAACTATGTATGCAAAAGCAAACTTGTGCTCTCCTCTAAAACTGCTCCTTTTCCAGTCTTCTCTGTCTCAGTACATAATATTACCGACCTATTGAATGTTCATGCAGAAGTCTCCTACAACCCCGGTCTATTAATTTCTACCATCTTATTCAAATTATTGCAATTTCCTACTAGTTTCCTTGTCATTACTTTTATCCCTTCCAATTCAGTGTTCACATAGGGACCAATATCATATTTTAAAAATGCAAGACTGTACTCAATACTCTGCCTTTTTTTCAAGACAGGGTCTTACTATGTATGTATGTAGTTCAGGCAGGACTGGAGCTTACTGTGTTGTGCAGGCTGGCTTCAAACTGGCAGTCATCTTCCTACCTATGCTTCTCAAATACTGCAATTGTAGGTGTGTACCACCACAAATTCTCCCCTCTTTTGCTTTTAGAAGAAAATCCAAAATCCTTAATATATTGTCTGGTCTATTTCTTTCACCACATCTCTTATTATTCTCTCTTTTTTAATTACTTTTTCTACCACAGTGAAGCTTTTTTCAGTCTAATATTTAAGTTTCTTTCCCTGTTCAGGTTCTTAAAACATGTACTTCACTACTGCTTCTCATTCTTCAAGTCCCAACTTTTTATCCTCTGACCATAACTTAATAATTCTATGTAGATTTTCTTTCCCTTCTCCTTTAGCTTACCTCTTTATTCTGATGTATTAACGTCACAGCATTCTATTATATTAATTTTACAGCATTTTCTTCAATTATGCTATTCTTTATTGGCTTACCACTCTACTCCAAATGTCTTCCTTCACTAAGCTGAAAATGAATGAGATCAGATACCAGGTCTTTATTATGTGCCAGTGATTAGAAAGTGCTGATATTTTAAAAATTCAACAAAAGTATGAGCAAATGAATTAAATTAATGAGCAGATTACTATTTACCCAGCTAACTGCTGTTCATCCTTTAGTTCTCAGTTTAGGGTCACTTTCTCAGGGAAGCCTTTTTCTGTGTAGGCCACTTCATGCTTTTAGAGATGTCTGCTCTTCCTCTCTCCCATTATCACAATTTTAATGAAACTAAATGTGATTTTATTAAGCTATCTCTTCCACTAAAATTTGTTATACATATCTCTAATTGACTTCTCATTAGGGAAACCACACAAAGATAAATCTTTTTTCCTGAATTCCAAATATTGTGCTTTTGTTTTGACAATGACACCTATTTTCAAACACCAAAGTAATGCTAAGAAATATCATACTTTTACATCTTATGAAAATTAGAATAAAGATCTCAAAGTACATTCATAATAAAACTGAAAAGGAAGACCTATTAAAACTTCAACAGTATGTATCAGACAACCGGTGGGAACATACATTTATTGCTGCTGACACAAATGACAGACAACAAAATTGCCCTCTTACCTGTCAATGTCTGTATTGCCCTTTCACTGGAAGGCAGTGGCTCCTTTCTGTGAGACCGATTTAGTGAAGTGTCTTGTGCAGAAAAGAGTCCGGGGCTGTCACTTAATTTCTTCCGGCTGCTGGAGTTAGGGTTTGAAACTCTGCAGCTGCCTATTGCACTTGTGAAAAGGTTTGTATGTTCATCACTGCTGGCTGGCTCAGAGTTGGGAGTGAATCCTCCAAGAGATAAACTTGGAGAACTTTCTGAACAGTCAATCTGTAAAGGTGTCTGCAATCCCAAGGCTAATGGGCTAGATTCTGAAGGTTCTCGGTGAACCCACTGTTCTTCTCTATTTATTAAACTCTTCGAAGGAGAGAGATGAGGGCAGGACATGTGACACCGGTGCTTTTCCTTATGCTTGTATCGCTCTCCAACAGTGTCCTTCCCAAATCGATAGCGCTTCAGAGACTCCAGGACAGATCTGGAAGAGCCAGCATCCATGGAAACCTGGGGTTGTTCAGAAGAACGGTGTTCTCTGTGTTTGTGGCGGTGCCTGTGTTTGTGCTCAACCATCCAACCGTAGGCCATTTCAGGAGGTACACTGGGGTAAGTACTCATGGAAAGGAGGGGAGTCCTGCTGGTTGTAAGGAAGGCCTCTTGTCGAAGGAGCTTATGCTTTTTCTTATGGTATTTAGTGGGATTAAGTAGTAAATGACCAGCATGCATGTAGGAAGGTGGTGGAAGTGGAGTGGTAAAAGAAGGAGATGGAGGAGGTGGATAAAGAGTGGGAGGATACCTTCCATAGTAACCTAATCCTATAGGAGCAGCTGTAAGGGGTGAAGGAGAATAAGGCATGCCGTAAGAGGGATAGAATCCAGTACTAGAAAGGGGAAAACTAAGGCTATGCATAAAAGGCATTTCAGCCATTGCCTCCCTCATTTTAGGGGGCCTCCCTCTTTTCTTTTTTAAGTCAGGTTTTCGAATATAGTGTAAAGGATCTAAAGGAAAAGAAGGATGTGTATAGAAACTATTAAAATTGATTCGAAAAATAGTTGGCAGAAGGTCTCGGGGGATAAAATGATGACTTCGGTGGGTGATCCGAATTTCACTTAGACGACTTATTAGTTCCTCCAGCTCTGCAATAAAGTCTGGATCCTGTCTATTTCGGAGTTGGGGATATTTCTTTTTCCGTTTTCGTTTCTGCCTTTTAATCTTGTCATAACTGAGGTAATCATGATTCCTGTGCTTACATTTGTGTTTATGTTTCTCTTTAAGACTGCTTAGAACTGTAGATGTTTCGGGGGGAATCAGAGAAACATGCTCAAAAGAATGCCTCCTCTTTTTTTGTCCACAGAACTTTTCTGCCCTGTCTGACGTGCTATTATTATCTGTTCCAATTCCGCTATCACTAGGAATGGTTTCATCGCTATGAGACTCACTGATTGGGGAAGGAGTAGCTTCTTTCAGAGATGTGAGTTCACTCAAGTGTGAAGGAGAATTTGGCAACAAAGTTGGAGGAGATAATCGCCTCCTTCCCTTTGAAGCCTTTTTCATTGCAAGAGTCTGAATCATACTGCCTGGTCTAGAATGTAAATGTAAATATGGCACTGAGCTGGGTTCAACGAACCCTGGATCGCTACTTACAGGGCTCTGACCTCCACTAGTCCCAGAAGACTGAGAGCAAATAGGTGATGGAAGAATCTCAGAACTACTAGCAGATGAAGGCAGTAAAGGTGGCAGGATCTGTCCTAATGCTGACCCACCTGCCTGCTGAGCTGTTTGCTCAAGAACAGCAAGGCTGGTAGGGCTACCAGAAAGGATGCCATTTAAGACAGTTTTTGGTTTGCGACCTCTTCTCTTTCCTATGTAAATGGTTCCTTTCTTGCTGACATTGATTTGTTGGCCCAATTTAGAGCCAAATGTGGCAGCAAGACTTGACACTGTATTATGGAGTTTGGATTGCACTTTCCCTTTACTACTTGATTCTACAGAACTTGAAAGTATTTGATTCAACAGTTTCTTTCTCTTTAAAGTCTTCATTTTATTTATTTTGCGGATAATTGTTTTCATTAATTGTCCGTTGTTTCTCTTGGTAATTTTTTTATCTGGTTCCATTTCAAGGTCACTCATACTACAGATATTTTGCCTGTGACTGTCATCTAAATCATCTGGATCCTGAAGCTGATCTTCACTCTCAAAGAAATCACTGCCACTTCTATGGTTTTCACTTTCAGACTCTAGTTTGCTTGGACTTTCAGAGGCAACAAATGGAGCTACTGATAGTACAGGTGGCTTCATCTTGACTGGTGACCTCATTTGCCTTTTAGGCCTGCCTCTCTTTTTTGGAAAAGGAGATACAGACAGACTTTGTTTGAAGGAAGGAATTTCAATTTCTGGCTGTAAAATTGGGGGCTCTTGTTCTTCCTTAGATTGTAAAGAAAAAACTTTAGAGGCAGGGATTTTTAAAGTCCTTTTAGGTGGACCTTCTAGTTGAGGCATCTCCTTAGATTTAGGTCTTCCTCTTTTGGGCTTATAAATATCAGACAAAAGGTCACTAGAGACACACATACTGGAGGATAGTTTGTGAGTAGCAAATGACTTATGAGACGGTTTATCACTATCAGTTAAGAGAGCAAGAGAAGGAGCTGCAGATTTGCTCAACTTTGGCAATCGGCGTTTCAGAAAGTCATGATCAACAAATGACGATGATCCAATGCTTTTCATAAATTTGGCTGGCTCACAAGTACTACTTGATAGTGAGCTACAGGAAACATTTTTAAAAAGCTCTGATCTTTCTAATTCTAGCCCTTTTGGAGACCGGCATGTGCTTCTCGCCACCACTTTAGTCCACCGAGGTTTTCTTCCTTTTCTTTTTTTCAAAGGTTTGGATTGCAAACTAGCGCTTAGGCTTTCAGCAACTTGGCAGTGTTTGTCTGATGCAGTTACCGCACCAAGTTTTAGAAAAGGTTTGTTGCTAAATAAACTAGTGAAGTTCACAACTGAAGGAGTAATTGTATGAATACTGGATTCAGTCAAACCTGGCTTTTTTCCTAGGGAAGAGCTTATTCTTGGGATATCAATATGTGTAGTTTTTGAATCATTTAGCTCTTTATCAATTCCTTTACACTCAATACTTATGCCAGGACCCATTGACCTATGACTGACACTCAAGTGGGTACTTTCAGAAGTAAACTGGTTCTTTCCAACAGATTCAGAAATTTCTTCCATTAGTTCTGTGGTAGGACTTAAAAGTAAAGCATTAGGAGCCAACTGTGAAGAAGTTTCAGGGGGACTTCTTGTTAAAGGATTAATAGATACAGTAGGTGATGGGGAAGGGAGATTGCTTTCTCCTACGGCACTGAAAGGGGATTTAGCTGTAGATGCATCAGAAGCACCTCCCATTTGAAAGTCTGGAGAAGTGCAATATATGGGAGGTTGCTTTTCATGCTTTGAGGTTTCAAAAGATCCCCTTTCACTGGATGAGAAACTGTCTTGCTGAATGCATGTTCCTTCATTAAACATTTCTTTCTCCAAATTAATGATTTCCTTTCGCACTGAGAACTTTTCCAATATGCTGTCTTTACTCTGCCGTATAATATTCTTCTCAAAAGTTTTGCTGGTGGCACCATCTTTCAGAGATTCAGAAAGTTCTTGGCTATCATGACTATTGATGTTTGTACTACAAGAAGCTTTCAGTTGTTCCTGAGTGGGGAGCAGTGCTTCAGCTTTAAGGTTTATGGCATCTTTACTGACCAGTCCTGCCACAGGACAACTCACTAGTTTCTTTCCAATGTCCTTATTAACCAATCCCATTGCTGAACTTGCTACAATCTTCTTCCCACAATCCTTGGCCACTAGGCCAACAGTGGAACCCAATTTCTTCCCCAAGTCTTTATTAACTAGTCCAACTACAGTGCCAAGTCCTAACTTCTTGCCAGACTCCTTATTCACTAAACCTGGAACAATACCAATTCCTAGCTTCTTTCCTGTATCTTTGCTTAGCAGTCCTACTGTAGTGATAGTCCCTGGTTTTTTGCCTAAGTCTTTATTAATGAATACCGCTGTAGAGCCAGCTCCCAGTTTTTTCATAGAGTCCTTATTGACCAATCCTACTGCTGCATTAAACACTGGCTTTTTCCCAGGATCTTTAGTTACCAATCCAACTCCTGTGCTGATAGCTGTTTTTTTAATTAAGTCTTTATGTATTATTCCAGCTACAGAGCCTATGCCTGCTTTCCTGATCAAATCCTTGCTAACCAATCCAGCTGTAGTGCCAGTTCCTAACTTCTTCGGTTTTGTCTTGGAAGACTTGGAAGGAGGACAAGTAGCAATAAGCTGTGCCAACTTTTCTGTTACACTAGTTCCTCCATTAAGTAACGATCTGTCCTTTAAATCAGGATCCCGGCTACCACCAAGTGTAGATGGTGTTGCATTAATGTAATCTGCCATTTCTGAGTGCACTGGAGAAAGTTTCTTAAGATTATTTTCTCCCTGTAAATGAAGATAGATGCTTTCTTCAGATTGGCATTCAATGGCTGCAACATCACCTGCTTTCTTGTACAACTTTGAAGGGTCCTAAAATTTGAACAAGAGAAAGATTTCAGAGAAATTCTTGTATTTGATTTAGCATTATGATCCAACAAACTAATTAATTATGTATCATATATAACATAGGCAACAGAGCTTTCTTTTTTGGACCTGAATACACTACATAACCCAGGCTGGCCTCGTCTCAGATTCCCAAGTGCTAGGATGACAGGCGTGCACCATGCCTGGCTAATAAGCAGCAGGGCTTTTTATAAAACTAGCATTACACTAATGTACACTACATCAGTTCATCTGCTGCTGTATCAAAAGCTATCAAGATACTGTCTTTGTTGACCTTTTATACTAGAAACACACACACACACACACACACACACATATATATATATATTTTTTTAAACTAGGTCTTTAGAAGTAGCTCTACGGTATTATTTTACATTGTTTTAAATAGCAAATTAAGTCTCTATTTTCATCCTACTTTGGGCTGACTGGTAAATACACTTTAAGCATATGTTTTTGAAAAGAGGTATTTTTAGCTATAGAAATATTTTTAGTTATGGCCCTCTTTCAAACAATAGTTCAGTGCCTACCTCTTTCATTGACTTCAAACAAAAGTAGGACAATCTCTGACCTACTTTACTTCTTCAACTCATTCTCAATTAACAGTCTTAAATATTTGAGTTCTCAATGTGGGAAAATTAGAAAATTTTTTTTCTTATTATCTTTGGAATATATTTTTATATAAGACTAGAGTTGGAAGTAACTCTAAAGTTATTTACTATAAACTGCTATCTAATTAGTGAATCCTTGCTGAGTATTTTATAAATGAATTGACTACTTCATATAACAGTCTTTTATGTTGGGGTAACTACTAAACAGTTCTTCCCAAGTATAAAATTCTCATGAAAGACTTAAAGAAATATAAAGGCAAGTGTATTTGTGCATTTGTGCCTAGGAATATAAAAAGATGACTATTTTTCCTCTGTAAATTTATAAATTTAATGCTAGCTCAATAACACCATCAGATTTCAGGAATTATAAAAACTGATTATAATGTTCACTGGGAAAAACACAAATATACACTGTTTTAATGACACATGAAAAGAAAAGAGCACCAATGGAACAGGTTAGAGGACCCAAAACCAAATCAAGTATGCATGGAAAAATACTATACATAAAATATTACCATCTTTAGAAAAGTTGGTAATAACAACAGAGTCTATATATGTTCAACTATAGCTTTTGAACCAGGAATCATACTTCAAAGATTTATTCCAAGATACAGGAGAAAAATAATGCCTAGAAGGCTGTAAAACAGATCACCACTTGAATAGCAGAATTATGGCCTAATCCAAATGGTTATCTACAGGGGCCTGACTGAATAGACCAATGTACATTTGTATAACAGAGGACTCAGAACCACTCCCCTGCAAAAAAAGGATTATACCCATAAAGAAATCCTAAATTGTAATTAGACAACTATTAAGGCAATACTAGTATATATAATTATTTTGAAGTAAGATTATACAGATAATTGGTAGACATATAGACCAAATAAGTAATTATGAATATCCTTAGGAACTGAGGAGGAATCAAAATCTGGGGAGGAAAGGAAAAAAGATACAAATAGGTAATCAAAAGAGAAAAGCCCTTTAATCTTGAAGTTGCAATTAGAAATGTGAATATATTCTTGCCCTTCTTCATTCTTCACCATCACCAGGATCATCTTTTTATTTCTTATCTAACCCTTGGAAACAGTCACTGCTAATAGAAGCTCTGGTTGGCTTAATGGAAAATGGTATTAGAGACTGCAGTCTTAAGTTATTAGAGGTATTTAATTGCTACTGGATTATTATTGTGTTTAGGCATTTCCTAGTATTTCTAAAACTGTCCATTTATTACACCTTTAAGAAAACCAGGCTGGGAATATAGCTTAGTGGCATAAGCACCTGCCTGGCAAGCACAAGGTCCTGAGTTCGATCTCCAGTACTGAAAAAAAAAAAAAAAAAAAGAGAGAGAGAGAGAGAGAGAGAGAGAGAGAGAGAGAGAGAGAGAGAAAATGACTTAGGCTGGAGGAATAGCTCAGCTCTAGCATGTCCAAGGCCCTGAATTCAATCCCCAATGCTGCACAACAACAATGAAAGTTGATCTGAACTAAAATTTTTGCATTAAGGCACCAATTATGCTTATTTTATTTTCCCTTTTCTCCACATATATCATACTTTCCTCATCCTTTAAACTTCATTTCCCATTTTGTTTCTTCTGCTCCATTGTTTTCATAAGTGCTGCTTTTACTTCAATTTTATGTGACTTTTTCCCCTTCCTCTTACATCCTAAGGTTGTTATAGCTTATGTTTCATTGCCTCTTGACGTCTGATTATTTCCTACAATCACATATTGTTGTTTCATCCTTTGTTCATTTTTAGTTTGTTATAGTTGTTTTTCTAACTCCCAGTAAAACACAACACCCACACTATACCTTCCATTCATTATGCCAGATCATGTTAGCTGGGGACGCTCAGTTATGAACTGACAGATATATTTCTTAGCATTTTGATGACATATTTCTTTTATTTTTCTTTTCATAGTTGTTGATAAACCTGGTATTAGTCTGTCATTCCTTTATTTCATGCTTACTTGCTCCTTTTAAGATTTTTTGGACTCTGTTATTTTAGAGATTCACAAAGATATGTAGCTATGTCTCAGTGTACATAAAAGTTTTATCAATCCTTTTCAAAACTTCTTCCTGAATCATCAGTTCTATAGAATTATCCTTTTAAACACGAAAAGGCTCAATTCTCTTTATTGTATGGGGCTTATTGTACTGGAACATCTCTTACTATCCTTTAACTTCTCTTACTTTTTAAACCATATATGATATTTCTAGTTCTGTTACATTCTAATCAATATTCTCAATGCTATTTCCAGTTCACTTTTCTCTGTACAGATTTGTTTAAAATTAGATGAATGAACTATTAGTCACTGGATGGCATATTTACTTCCAATGCACATATTACTTCATTAAGAAAATACAGTTTGTATTTCTAAAAACTACATTTCACCCAGGTATAGCGGCATATACCTATAATCCCAGTGCCAGAGAGACTGAGGCAGGAACTGTAAGTTCAAAGCTAGCCTGGGATACATGGTGCGACCCTGTCTTACCACCCCCCACATATAAAAGAAAGAAAAAATGAAAGTATGCCCCTGGTCATTATTTATAGGCTTATTCTTTTCTTTTGTTTTCTTCTTGAGACAGTGTCCCTCTAGTTCAGGTTGGCCTTGAGGTCAATACGAAATCTAGGCTGTTCTCAAACTTTAGGCGATCCTCTGCTTCAGTCTCCCAAATGCTGAGATGACAGGTTTGGGCCACCATACCTGGCCAGGATCATTCTTTTATTTATTTATTTATTTACTTACTTATTTATCTTTTGTCGTTTTGAGACATGGTCTTGCTATGCAGTTCAGGCTGGCCTTGAGCTCACCTTGTAGTCCAAGCTGGCCTTGAACTTGCAATGATCCTCCTGCCTCAGCCTCCCAAGTGCTGGGATTACAGGCATGCACCACCACGCCTGGCTCATTCTAATTTGTAAGTCTTTAATATTTTCAAATATAGTTATTATAGCCAATCCAAAAGTATATTATTTAAAGTTCTTATACAGTTTTTAATTGTGCTTAGTTGTGTTTGCTAATGGTTTGCTGCTCATGATAATTTTTTTTTAAATTCTGAGTTCATCTTAGGAAGTGCTTTATTGAAGGCATAAAACCAAAAAGAATCAATTTTCACTCCCCACCTTGAGTGGGCTTAGAATAAAATGCAGGAGATATCCCCCACCCTTGTATTAAACTAAATTTCCAGCTCTTTAAACAATTTTTTTCTTTATTTTGAGACAAGGTCTTGCTAAGTCACTAAATTGCCCTGGCTGAGCTCAAACTCGAAATCCTTCTGTCCTACTCTCCCAGGGTTCTGGGATTACTGGTATGTGCCACCACACTTAGAGAAAAGTAAAATTTTTTTTTGAGATAAGGTCTCACTATGCAGTTCAGGCTGGCCTCAAACTCGCAATGGTCCTCCTGCCTCAGCCTCCCGGGTGCTGGGATTATCGGCGTATGCCACTGTGCCCAGCCCAAAAATAAATTTTTTCTTTAATAGTATTTATCTTTTGTATTTGTATCTTTTAAAAAGCAAAAAAACCCACTATTAGCACATGAACGTCAACAAAAATGTAGACAGATAATTCTCATTAGAAAATTAAGTAACAGAAGAATAAGAAAAAAATTGAAACTCACTGGTATAGGAAGACATACAGAATCAAAAACAGGAATTTCAGATTTTACTATTATCATGTGTGACTGCCAAGGACCAAAGAATTAAAAAAATGACAAAAACACTATGATAAATGAGAGCACTATAAAATACAGACACTAATGAAAAGCTACAAAAGGAAATATACAAAACATAAAAGTCACAAAAATATTTTAAACTATCTCTTTTTAAAAGATGTTACTGAATAATACTAAAAAACAAATTTTTATCAAAACATCTGGCTTCAGTTTCAGGAAACGTAATTACTAAATCCTCCTTTCATGTTATTTCTGGTATCATAAAACTTGTGAGTAATGAACTCAAGAAAAGAGATTACTACCAATCATCACTTTACCATGAACAGTAATATAAACAAGGCATTCCATTCAGGCTAATAGGTATGACTGGACTATTTTCAAAGAAAAGCAAGTATTCTATTTGAAATAGGGAGTGAAGAAATTTCTTACAGATATCTTGCACTGAAATTTAGTAAGTTGAAATATATGTATTACTGCAAAAGTAAAATGCTGAGTCATGATCATGAAAGTGGTTGACTTCAAGTCCTAATATGATAACTACCAAATAATTAAGAAAAAAAAAAATCAACCCTATTTCATAATTTTTTTAGTTTAATTAATTTTGTGGTATTGCAGACTGACCCTAGGGTCTTTGTACCAAACTGCATCCCTAGCCCTTTTTTACTCTGAGATAAGATCTTGCTAAGTCACTAAATCACCCAGGCTGGGTTTAAACTTACAATCTTCTTGCCTCAGACTTTCAGAGTGCTGGGATTACAGGTGTGTGCCATCATGTCCAGCTTTTATTGTTTTTTATTTTTTTTCATTTATTTCTGTTCTGGTCTTTAGTAGAACAAAAGACACTCCAAAACTGAATCTGGCAAGATAGTCAACTTATACAATAGGAGAAAACATCTGCAAATTATACATCTGATAAAAGATTAATACCAACACATACAAGTTATTTTTAAAAATTCAATACCCTATTAATAGATGGGCCAAAACTTGAAAGAACACATAAAGTGAACCATAGTAGTATATGAAAAATGCTAATTGTTGGTGATCATCAATGTGAATCAAAACCACACGCCTTTTAATGGCTATTATCACAAACACAAGGGGTAGCCAGGTATCCTGGGGTATGTCTGTAATCCTAGCTATAGGCTGAGTGAGGCAAGAGAACCTTTAAATGTGAGGCCAGGTTAGACGAATCAGCTAGATTTTCTCAAAATGAAAATAACAACGGCTAAGGATGTAGTTCAGTAATATTAAGAAAGAAAAAAAAGTGCTTGAACAAAGGAAAGCTTAAAATTGTATTCTTCAGATAACAACACCAACAAAGGAAGACGAAGTTGTTTATCATTTTCTTTCTTCGAAGACAGGAGTGTAGGCAGTGGCAAAGCTGGCTGGGAAAGTAGGCGTGACTTGTTAATTACACTGTCCCAGCCAGACAGGTGAGGGCAGAACAGCTACCAAAGCCCAGCACACGGATTTCTCCAAAGCAGTCTAACAGGCAGCCTGAGGCGTGGGATGCCAGCCCTGCCTCTCAGGACCCAGATGTACAAGTTCTCAAGGGTTTCTGAGATTTGGAAGCATAAAAGGAGAGGTGAGCTATGAAAAGTTTGTTATATTGCATTTCTTCAGGGTAGTACCAGCTGCTTTCTCCAAAGTGTCCTTTTATTGCGTTTTTCTCTTTTACTCGGCCTAAGCTTGCTCTGCAGAGCTAGCTTCTCCCCTACTCTTCACTTTTCCTTTCTTGAATAAACTTTGTCACTGCTTTTTCCTTGTTCCGTTCAATTCATTGTGTAAGACAAGAAGAACCTGGTAACATTTAATTGGCAAACCACTTTTATAAGCAGGGTACTTGGTTTTGGGGATTTTGTTTTTGGCTTTGTGAAATAGTCCCACTATACAGTCCAGGGCAGCCATGAACTCCCTATCCTCCTAGCTCAGTACAGCTGGGATCACAAACATGCACCACCAACAATGCATCTAAACGGTATACTCTGCCAAGTGTGATGAGCCATGGCTGTAACTCTATTATAGGCAGCTAAGTTAGACAAGTTAATATACAGTCAAGAGAGGGTGTATACGCTCAAGGAAGTCAGCAGGCATCAAAATTGTGGCTGGAGACACATTTGAAGAAGGGGAGACCCCAGGATAAAGCCACAATGGCCAGGCTTTCATACCGTCCTACGGGAAAAGCAGAATTTAGAGCTATACAGTAATTAGTACCACCCGGTGCATTAAGTCTAGATACGCATCAGACACCAAGGTAGGTGACCAGAACATGTGGATCCACCAAAAATGTTCCTGTTTTAGAAGTCACAGATAAGCCAAGGTTAACAATGTCAACCATATACCCTTGCTGAGTGCCCTACTTCCCTATCCTTGTAGTCGTTTAAGCTGATTATAGTTTGACCCATGCTGTACTCATATTGTGACCTTGCTATATAAATTACCCCTACAAAGGGCCGTGGTAGTAATCCACCCTGGACCCCCTCCTGCCTCTCAGGAGCCATCTCTCAATAAAAATTTCCTACTGTTAACCTCCACTGTTTTGGGTTTTTTGCTCTTTTTTTTTTTGAGACTGGGTTTCGCTATGTAGTTCAGATTGGCCTTGAGCTCACTTTGTAGTCAAGGCTGGCCCGAACTCGCAGTAATCGTCCTGCTTTAGCCTCCTGAGTAATAGGATTATAGGTACGGGCCACTCTGCCCTGCCAAGTCTCCACTGTCCTTTTGAATTCATTCTTTAATTTCAGGGGACATAAACTTGGCACATCTGACCACCTAGAAGGTTGGGTGTTGTATTTCTCCCCTATCAACCCCAGCCCTCTGGAGGATGAAGCAGGAGGACTACTGTGAGTTTGAAGCTAATCTGCATTACATAGTGAGATACTGCCTCAAAACAAAAGTGTACATTACTTTCTTATATGACACCCACTGCGGAGTTCTTCCCATCATTCTATGGTGGAGGAGATACTGAAACTAGTGAGCTGAGATACAAATGGAATCTTGCAAACCATACCTTCTCTGCAACGCCTCTACATAAAAGATTTATGGACATGTTTTGCCAAATGATTGTATGACACCTAAGTCACTTGTAAAAATGTTAGAAATTAGAAATATAAGAGCAAGAGTCAGCCTGGCATGATGGCACATGCCTGTAATTGGGAGGCTAGGTCAGGAGGATTATTGCAAGTTCAAGACCAACCTGGGCTACAAACTGAGCTCAAGGCCAACCTGAACTGCATAGCGAGACCCTGTCTCAAGAAGACCAATAAATAAATAAATAATTTTTTTAAAAAAGAGAAAGAATCTTAAATTTGCTTCTGAAAATGTTCAGACATCATTTTAAAAATTTTACAAAGTTTCAGATTGTGTCAGTTAATAAAAAAAAAATCTAAGAGAGATGAAAATGCTGAACAAAAATAGTAAAATAAAATTAAATCTAACATTTTAATGGAAAATCACCATTTTCTATTCAAAAGCATACTGTATGGGTGTGCTCGGTGCACAGGATGAGGCAGGAGTTCTAGACCAGCCTGGACTACATGGTGAGACCCAGTCTCAAAAAACAAAAACAAAAAGCAGAACCACTATGGACCCCCTCCCTTTCTCCTCCCTCCATCCTCTCTTTCTTCCTTTCTTCCCCCCAACCTCTTCCTTTCCGATACTAAGGACCAAACCCAGGGGCACTCTAATCACTGAGCTACATGCTCAGCAGCTCTTTTCATATTTTATTTTGAGACAAAATCTCACCAAATTGCTCACAGTGGCCTCATACTTGTGATCCTGCCTCAGCTTCCCAAGTATCTGGGATTACAAGTATATGCCACCATGGCTGGCTTACTGTGCCATTAGGTACTGGACTAACTGAAGATCAAATTGAAGCTCAAATTCTATATACTCATTCTCATATACTATATTGACCCAATTATAATTAAAAATAGGCCTAAACATATTACTAAAGCAAGTAGTTTCTTTAGAAAATATTTGAAGAATGGCAATAATAGACAAATTATGTGAAATGAACTTCCACCAATGAAAAGCTCTTGCTGCTATATAATTTAAGGAACAAACATAAGACACCACCAATTTGTCTCATGATCCACAGTAGAAAGTTGTTATTACTATTTTTTTTGGTACCAGGAATTGAACTCATGACTTCATGCTTGCCAGGCAGGCCTTGTACTGCTGCGCTATATCCCAGGCCCAAGCACAAGTCTTTAGATTGTTTTTTACATTTACTTTATTCCCAATATGAAAAAAGTCACTTGCAACAGAACATATTTGACTTAATCTATAATCTTTCTATTACAATTTCTCCCCACAAATCCCTGTTGAGTTGTGAAAGTTCAATTTAGACCTATATACTCAATGATTTTGACTTACAAAAAGGCCAGGCAGGAAGCAACTTCTGTCACCATACAGTCAACCATGTCTCCCAATTAACTTTTATAAAATTTCCAGGTTTTATCATATAGGCCTTTAGTCCTGATCTCTCTCCGGAAGTTTTCAATAATTTCCACTCAACTGTATCTCAGAACAAATTACTAATATGCCTTTATTTAGTAGTCTTGTGTGTGAGTATAAATCTGGAGTGATTTATAATCATTAAAATGAAAGATACAAAGAACCATAAAAAGTAGCACAGGATACAGTAACTCAGAGTAATGACATTTAAGGTGTCAAAATAAAAAGGTAATGATAGGCTTAATTCTCTAGTACTATGGAAGCTATATCTTCCAACAATTTGGCTCAATAATGACTTTTTCCATTCACAAGATCAACATTAGAAACATTCAGTCTCCATATGTTCACCCTTAAAATAAACCACAATATAGACTCAAGTAGACATACCTTACATTCTACATTAAGCAGTAAACTGCTCAATTAGGCAAATGTAACACTTCTTAGAGAAGTTTCTAATACAAAATGAAAGGAAAAATTGGGAATGAACCTTATTAAAATTAATTACAATAGCCTTACATCTTTTTGGTACATTTACAGCACAGGTTGCATGGCACAACAGAAGCGACTTGGTTCTCCCCTCTATGGGAGCATATACTTCATACAAAGGCTAAAAGATCATCACTGCCACCTTAGCCATCTATCCTGTGTATGTAAAGGGAGGAAAAAAAAGTTTGGAAGGAAATGTGAAGTTCCAGGGAAATTGCTGCTGCCATAGAGAATAGGGGCATTGTACCTAGGGTTCTCTTCTCTTCTTCCAAATACCTCTAGTTCAAACAGCTTCCAAAGTAAATGATTCTGAGACAGTAAGGCAACAGAATTCATCATAGTAGGACTTAAGAGGTACCTATACACATTCAGGTCTTGCTTCAATAGGTTTTCTTAACAAGAACATAGGAATGAAAAGAGAGCAGTGGGATAATGAGGACTTGCATTCTTCATAAATTGCACAAGAATGAATTTATAGATGACACCAAGTCCACAGAGCACAGGCCAATCTCAAATTCTCTGGTTAGATCTAAGAAGACTAAACTCCAAAATCTTTTCTCTCTTTTTTTTAAGGACTAGAATAAACACAATAACCCACTGTAGTAATCAATTAAACTGTTCACTTGGGCTCATTAGGCACCACATGCCACACATTAGTAGATAAATCACTAAGATCGATTAAATGTATTCAAAAGGTGCTTGACACCTAAAAACCATTTTTTAAAACTAAGAACCTAATGTACATCTCTGTTTTTAAACAGAGATGCTAAAAACAGCATAATCTGCCATTTTGTGTTGTACTGAAATATTTCAAGAAAAGTTTTTATATGACCTTTTATAAGATTAGTAGGTTCTTTCTTGTATGGGTACAACAAAAATAGCCTTTAATAGAAAATCATAAAACAGATCAAAGTAGTAGTGTTATAAGATTATATGATGCACAAATTTTATTATATTTTAGTAAATGGGAGAAAATATAAGTAGTGCAATTGTGAACAGTAAAGCAACACTTTTAGGACTGGGGAAAGAGATCCTATTCTCAAGGTATATTTTAAGGGTTGTATTTTTGGTGGTGTTGATGTGATTTATTTTATACTTAAAGATCTTATTTTCGATCTCAGCAAAATCCTCCCCGCTCCCCCGCCATGCTGGGGCTTGAACCCAGGGCCTTGTATGTGCTAGGCAAGCACTCTAAAACTGAGCTACATTCCTAGTTCTTTTTATTTGGCTGCTGCCATGGAGAACGTGGGCAGTGTTGGGACTGCTGCCAGGCTGTCTTCAAACTTTCAACCTTCCTGCTCACTCTTCCAAGGAGTTGTTTTTTGTTCTTTGCCATACTGGGAGTTGAACCCAAGGGTTTCACACTGAGTGACATCCCTAGCCCTTTATTTGTGATTCTGAGACAGTATCTTGCCAAATTGCCCAGGTCGAGGAGGATTTTGGCAGTCCTCCTGCCTCAGATTCCCAAAATGCTGGCTGTGCAGCACCAGCCTGGAAAAAGCCTTTCAAAGCATTTTCTGTGTTGGTCATGAAATGCAAATGGTAAAAAGATAACCCTAACACTGAGGAGCTATCAAGAAATAATTATGCTACAACATGCCATATGTTAAAAAACAAATACATGCAATGGTAGCACAGAGACTACATCAATTGTCTCAGAAGTTCCAGGGAGCATTTCACATAACTGCGTGATGTTTTCAGCAGGGTCTTTCTACCTCAACATGTTTTTCTTTTCTCTGCTGAATAAATTTTTTCTTTTGTTCTTATTTAGGAACTTAGTAACATTAAATTTACTTCCATAATTTTTCTGTCAAGATAATTTAATTTTTAAAGTTGAGAAAAATAAAAGGAAAAAAAGTCACTAAATATACTTAGAAAATTTGTTTGATAATTCCTGTTATAATTGCCCAAACCATTATAATCAACAAACTGTTCCTCTGCCTTTTGGCTTACAATTTTCAGTATGTGATTTTAGCAGTTATTTTGGAACTTCCTACTCATACACTCAAGAACTGGACAAGAAACAACAGCCTACTTACTAGGAATGGTGCTGAAAAATAAAAAGGTGGAGTTTAGAAGAATACTCAATCTTGTTTTCCTCTTTTACTACTAAACTTTGCAACAGTTAGGAACATCTTTCTGCTTTCACATATATTGCTGGATGTTAGTAATTCAAGGCAGCTTTGCTAAAAATAGCTAGTGTACACATCTACCTGTTATGGTAATTTAGCTCTACAATGTCTTTACAGTGTGTTCAGAGGTGGGGCTTGTAGAAGGCAAGTGCGTTGTGGGGTTACTGTAATCATTAGTGGATTAACCCACTCATGAGTTTACCACTGAATGCATTTGTAGGAGATACAATCTGGGTATAGCTTCCTCTTTGGCACTTCCCTTCTCTTTCTGCTTCTTGGCCATCCTGACCTTAAAAGCCTTTTGTCTGTCCTGTCCTTCCACCAGGTTATTTCTTCCTTATAGCCAGCTGACCTTAGATGATAACTATGAGCCAAAACAAAGCTCTCCTTTAAATTGTGGGTGTTAGGTATTTTGTCCCAGTGACAAGCAAAGTGACTAATCCATGTGTTTTTTCTCAAAATGCTTTTGTACTCCTTCTAAACTCTGACTTCCATACAAGTTGCAGAACTCTGTATTGTAAGTTTGTACACTGAGATGTTTTCCAAAATTGAAGGTGCGAGTCTGTAAAATAGATCAGGAATTCACTGTTTAAAAAAAAGGAGCAGAAAAGATCAACTAGGAACTATTTTGTTTGAAGACTGAGTTCTGGTCACAACATCCACTTTAACAATGCAAGTCATTTCTGGTGTCTTTATTGACACTGTCTTCTTTTGATAATCTAGTTTCCTAATTTAGAGAATAGATTTGAGAAATTAAAGTCTTAGAAAGACCATAAATTTAAGGAAAAAAAATACCATATTAAAGAATGATCTATATCCACAGTAAGTGGTTCCAAGGAAATCATAGTTAACACACAAGCAACTATTCCTTTTACTATATTTTGTGTATATTTCTCTTAATTCTAGCTATTAAACATTTGTTGGTGCAAAGTAATATTCATTTGTAACGAAATGGCTGAGGTTATGAAGTTGACTCTGGACTTCATCTTTTTTTTTTTCTTTTTACCTTTTATCTTATGGTAGAAGTTAAGGGAAGTGGAAACGAGACAGAAAATGGCAAACAAGTTTATTTGCTCTTGGAAGATAATTCTGTCTCACCCTCTCAAGGATTGAACCCAGAGTCTAGAGCATGCTATTTTTTTTTGGGGGGGGGTCTTTTTGAGACAGTGTCTATTATGCAGTTCAGGCTGGCCTTGAGCTCACTTTGTAGCCCAGGCTGGTCTCAGACTCACAACAATCCTCCTGCCTCAGCCTCCTGAGTGCTGGGAGTATAGGTGTGCACCACCACATCTGGCTACAGCATGCTATGTACCACTGGGCTAAATCTTCAGCCCTAGAGAATTCTAAGTTATTAGATTTTCAAGTAGTTAGATTAAAAATCACTCATGTGCAACCATAATCTTTAAACAGACCAACAACACCAAAGGGTCAAGCTGAGCTTTGTCAGTTGTACCCATAATCCCCAGTCTACCTTACTTCTCTTTACAGTTAAGCCGCTGCAACACATCCTTAAAACTAACCTCCGCTGGCACCTGTTGTTGCAATTCTGGGAATTCAGAAGTTCAACTGATCTGACCAAATATTATTCCTGCTAGACTTTCACTCCAGCATGAAGACCAAGGCAGTTCACTATTAACTATGTACAAACAGATTTATTTGTTTAGCAAGACAGGGTCTCATTAAGTCTCTAAGTAGCCCAGGTTGGGCTTGGCCTTGTCATCCTTCTGCCTCTTCAGAGAGTGCTAATATTAAAAGCTAGTGTCCCCAGAAAGTGTCAGTATTAAAGGCATGGTGGAGGGCTAGGGATATAGCTCAGTGGCACAGCACCTGCCTGGTAAGCACAAGGTCCTAAGGTCAATTGCCGGTACCTCAAATAATAAAATAAAAGGCATGTGGCACAACACCCAACTAGTCATGCAAGTCTTATTTTAAAATTCTACACTGCTAAAAACAGCACTTTTTTTTTTGAGACAGGGTCTTGCTACATGGTTCAGTTCAAGTTGACCTTCAGCTCATGATGTAGCACAGTCTGGCCTTAAAACTCACAGCAGTCTTCTTGCTTCAGCCTCTAGGTGCTGGGATTACTAGTATATACCTCCATGCCTGGCTCAAAGTAATTGAATTTTGTTTGTAGTAAGTAAAAAGTAGCCAGTGAAGTCATCTATATCAAGCAAGAGGTTAAGGTACCACCATTACCATTTGTGTATTTTCTGAAGAATCTACATTAATCTACCAGCTCTGAACTTTAATAAAATCTCAGGTAACAATCCTTAAATCTAGTACTTGAATTAATGTGAGTTTTAGTAATTTTCTGCAATAGGTATAATGCATGACTGTAATCTCAGCTACTCCGGAGGCTGAGGCAAGAGTATCATGAGTTCAAAATCAGCCCGGGCAACTTAGTGAGATCCTGTTTTGAAAGTTAAAAGAAAAAAAAAATGGTGGGGAGTGCTGGGGGTGTAACTCAGTGGTACAGCAGTTGCCTAGCATGCCAGAGGTATTAGGTTCAACCCCCCATACTTCAAACACATACACAAAAAAATCATGCCTGGAAATTCAAAATCACTTTGTCAAAAAAACTGATTTTTAAAATTTGTATAAAGTATCTTTTCTAAACAAAAAATTATCTTTTGGAAAGGAAATTATAATTGTGGGCATACATTTTTTTTGTTCTCTTTTTGACAGAGTCTCGCTATGCAGTTTAGACTAGCACTGAACTCACTTTGTAGCCCAGACTGGTCTAGAACTTGCAACAATCCTCCTGCCTCAGCCTCCTGAATGCTGGAATTACAGGTGTGAACCACCACGCCTGGTGATGTGTGCCACCATGCCTGGCAATGTGCCTATATATTTTATTTGTTCATTGTATTCATTAAATATTTGCATATAGGCTAAAGCATCATAGACTAAACAGGTGACAACATCTTACTCAAATAGCCCCAAGTAACCATCCGATTTGAGCTATTTTATAATGAGAACCCAGTGATAGTGAAATATCTACTCTCCCCAAGTTGTTTCTGCTCAACCAATTTTTAATTTTTAATTATCTTCCACAGGAAACATATTCTATGTTTCATTTGTCAAAAAGCATGTTAGCTAAACTGTGCTATATATAGTTATTCTACAAAATTACAAAACTGGAATTTAACTTCTAAAAAGAAATGTGCCACTGCCTTGTAAGTTACTGTGATAAATATAAGTCAATATTATGACTCCCACTTTCTAAAACATTTCTGGAGAAGAAAGAATGTACCATTCTGACAATTTATGGAATGACATAGAGGCCATATGATGTTGCAAGAAAGTTAAATTCAAATTTCTGTAGGAAATTTACAACAAAATTTTCCTTTCTACTTCAGAAAGAAAAAAAGAGGCAAGAAATCTGCTCTAAAATTAACAATGAAGGCCATTTCTTATAAAACCACTAGGGGATTTTTACTTCTAGCCAAATGGTTCATTAAATACTATAAAAAGTCTTTATTACAACAAAGTAACTTAAACTAGCATAAGATACAATGTTTATTGCACTCCTGGCCATAGAAAAAGTTACGAAAAATCTCCAAAAGGCCAAGAA